>BGKB01000181.1:0-136994 GCA_003116975.1 Aurantiochytrium sp. KH105
TTCGCCTCTAGGCCAGTCTGTCCAACGTCTCGCGGCCAGACGATGCAAAAGACAGAAAAACGAGCGGGTCCCCCCCTCACGTTGTGCGACTTGCTTCAGCGATAGATGGACAACCGTGCTTCCCTTCTGACCATTGTGCACCCGCAACAGCAAGGAGCAATAACTTTCGCAGCAATGAAATGCTGGTTATGGCCTCTCCCTTGCCTATTTCCCTCCCCCCCTTCCCCCCCGCACGCCGGTTGTACTGAACAGTTATGAATGCATGCTTGAAAGCGCGCCGTTACCTGCCGCCATGATGTGCTGCTTGTCGGCGTTATTCTTTGCTTCCCCTGCAAGCACAGCATACAATGGCTTCTCTGCACAGCTTGCAACTGCAAGGCTCCAGCCCTTGCGAGATTTTTCTTCGTTTCTTCACTTTGTCCCTCTCGCCTTCTTTCCTTCCGTTCGCGTCCCATCGCGGTGCGTCGCGAGTTCTCGAGAAACGACTAGTCAGGACACGAGTCACGCCTGCCTTTTGCCTTCTTTGCCTTCTAGCCTAGCCTGCTCGTTTCGCCACGGGGAATTTAGGTTCCAACGGACGACTCTGTGAACTAATGACCATGACTCGCAACGATTGAACCGTTGCAATGTGACAGAGGCCTTCGCATCTTCTACCACCACGACTACGCCCATTCCCATGGACACGCACGTACGCACGCACGCACGCATGCTGACGCATGCTGACGCATGCACGCGGTACGGCGCCCCGCATCCGTTCGCAGCTTTGTTGCTTCTTGTCATCTCGAGCTCTGCCTCGCCGCCGCGGGACAACCGACTCGCCGCGCTGGAACTCTGCCAACTTCCACTTCGACCTTAAAACTTCCCAGTCCAGCGCCGGCGGCAAACTCGAGCACAAACTCTGTGATGCACGCACGTCTCTGAGCACGCATGCATGCATGCATGCATGCATGGCCACGCCTGCCATGCAATAATTTGCAAGAGGAGACGGCCATCCAGCGCGGGTCCCCGCGCAGCCTGGACATAGTCGTGAAGTTGCAACCCTCAGGCCTCCATGCGTGTGCCTGCCCGTGCCGATCGCCCCCCCACCCTATGCCCGCCCACCAGCAGCAAATTGCGCAAGCTTTGCAACTCGCTGTCGCCAGCGCTCGTAAGCTAGGCCAACAGCATTCATGTCAACTCCGTTTGCCCGACTCAACGGACACATTCACGAGTGCGAGTATGATGATGGGAAAAGAAGAGGTGGTGGAAGGAAGTTGGACGGGTGAACGGGCGGGTTGCCGAGATGGACCGTGCGCGACGCGCTGAAAGCCTCGGACGGTTTTCGAGCATCGCGATAAGGTCGACCCGAGAGGGCTTCGCCGTAGGTAGGACAGGCTGCTCCTACTCCGGCGAAGCAAAGCGCCAAGCTGTTTCGCTTGATCGAGCCTGCACTGCAGTAGGCAGATCAACGAGGGCGATCGATTGCTCGAGTCCATTGATCGATCGATCGATCGTAACGGCACATGTCTGACTGCCTGAGCTAACTGATCGAGCTGACTGTGAGGTCGAGACTTCGTTGGTGGCAACAACAAAAAAACCGATCTGCGCCCCTCAAGACTTGGCAAGCCTGCCTGGCCGTCTCCCGCAACGAAAAAGCAGTTGTCCTTCGCGCGGCGCGAACCGCGGCAGTCCGTCTCGAGCCTCGAGTTCCGAGCCTTGCGCAGCCGAGACGCTCGCGGGGCTGCCCGGAAAAAGCGAACCTCGGGATCCGGCCGGCGCATTCACCTCCGCGCACCGAACAATTGGCACGCGCACATAGTAGGAACTTGAGCCGCCGTATGCCCAGATAGACATCAGCCAAGCAAGCAGGCAGTCAGACGCGAATCGTTCGCCTTCACTCCAGGCTTGCATCCTTTTTGGGTCCAGGCTTTCGCGACTTTGCGCCGCCATCGCGACTCGAGCGGCGCCCTGTTGGTGGCGCGGCGCAGCGCGGCAGAGCGACGGAGCTGGTGATCCAGGCTCGCGCGCAAAATGCGTCTCTTTCTGTTGCTCGCGGCGCTTGCTGCATACGCGAACGTCCCGTGCAAAGCAGCCTCGACACTTCGCGTCGGCGTGCTTGCGAGCAAGGGCGTTGAAAAAACCACACAACTTTGGAATCGGACACTCGTCGAGAATCTCACCGCGTCTCTTCACGCCTTTCTCGACGACGTTTCCATCGCATTTGAGGCGCTCGAGTACTCGCAAGTTCTCGATTGCATTCAAGACGAAAAGGTGGACTTTCTAATTGCCAACCCTTTTGTCCAGACCTGTGCCAGCGCCGTCGCTCACGCAGCTCCCATCGCTACGCTGCAAAAGATCCATGGTGGTGTCACACTTCATCAGTACGCTGGAAAAATTATTGTGCGTGCCGATAATGACGAGATCAACACCCTTGAAGACATTGACGGCAAGGTCATCTCTGCGGTCTCGCTCAAGAGCTTCGGAGGCGCCCAGGCCCAAATCGAACAGATGATACATCACGAGGTTCACCCTTTCACGACGGCAAAGCAGCTCAGATTCACGGGCAGTCAATTCAATGTGGTCGCCGATCTTCAAAGCGGCGCTGCCGATGTCGGCTTCGTGAGAATGGACACCCTTGAGACATTGGTGCGCGAAGGTCAGCTCGCCGACGCAAGTCAGTTCAAGATCGTTGGGGAAGTCGACGACGACTTTGCGTATGAGCACAGCACTGATTTGTACAGCGAATGGGCCTTCATGGCATTTCCACACGTTGCGGAAGACGTTCAAGAAGCGGTCCTCGAGGCGGTTCTTCGTCTGAATCTCAATGAAAGTGCCGAGCTGGCGGACGGAGGCTACTTCAAGTTTGGCCCACCCGCCTCGTATCACCACGAGGCAATTGTGCAAAGAGACCTGGGAATCTTGCACACGGACGTGCACACGGGTTGGGAAACATGCCGCTTTTCTTCCAGCGAGGTTGAAACGCTCATTTGCCCATCAGGCTACGCAAAGTACCCCAAGGCAGAGATTGCGGCGCACTGCGCCGCTCTCGAGGCCGAGGACAGCCGTTTCGCCTGTCCGGACGACTACGAGTGCATCTGCTCCCCGTGTCGCGAGTCGCTGCCAGTCGAAATGTACGCTCTTGACTCTGCAAACCTGCGCCAGATTGCCAGAGCTGCCGACTATTCGACTGAAGAATTTTTGCTCGACCTGGGCGAGCCGTGCGATCGCGTCCGCAATTGTGGTTCATGGACGGAGACAGACGAAACGCTCTCCTTTCTCCTTGTTGACCACGTACTCGAAGACCGCGTCACCGCATTTTCGCCAGCGTGGTCTCTCTTCGGAAACGGCGTCAATCTGCACGGCAACGCAAGCGTTCTTAGCGACGACAGCAAGTACTGGCTTCTCGAAATCCCGGGGCAAGAGATTGTGACGCTGCTATTGGAACTTTTCGATGTCACAACAGACCTAGACGTCTCGCCCGTGATTCTGAACGTCGAGGAAAAGCTCGACACGGGCGACATGGGCTTCTTTCTTCGCGCGCTCTCCTTTGTGGCCGGGTTCGTCACGGTCTTGATCTCGGGCTTGGCCTTGATCATCTTTTTCGTCATGCGCAAATCACCTGTCGTGCGCTCCAACCGGCTCGACGTTCTCGTCTTCCAGTGTCTGGGTTGTCTTCTGGTTGGTCTGGCCGGTATTTTCTTGGCAACGTTTTCGACACCGCTCGATGAGATCCCTGAAAACTCGCACCACCTCTCGGCAACGGAGGAGACCGTGACGTGCCATCTTGAGGTCCTTTTCCCCCTGGTGGGGATGCACCTGGTTTTGTCAACCTTTTTCATCAAGTCCGCCTTTCTCGTGCGCCTGTACAAGTATATGGCAATGAAGCGCGTCAAGTTCACCTCAAGGCGCTTGATCAAACAGCTTGTGCTTGTTTCACTGCCGGACCTCATCGTTGCCGTGGCGATGCTCGTCGTCACCAAGCCGCACATCAAGAACCATACGCAACGTTTCTGCCTCACGACGACGGACGTCAGCGCACGACCCTTTATGCTCGCATTGACTTCCATCAAGGTCCCTCCTCTTATGTACGCAGGCTGGGTGGCTTTGCAAACCGAGTCGCTGCCTTCGCGCTTCAATAACTCGCGATTGCAATGGATCATTGTCACGCTCGGGGTCATCTATACGGGCGTGGCCTTTCTCATTTGGGGCGCAATTGACGAAAAGGTGACAGCCACGACCAAGAACATGATTGGCGCCCTCCTTCTCATTCTCTCTGAGTTGGTTCTGGTTCCTCACATGGTCATGATACCGTGCTACCAATCGATTCGTGGAATCTTTCGTCGTCATTCTGTGCGCTCTGTACTGCGCTCTGTGCTAAGTCTATCGACGTCTTCGCCTGGTGTAGGGGATACGCGGACCGTTGCGTCGATCGCTCCAAGCGTCATCGACGGAGACGAGGCAAGTTCGAGCAGCGGCAAGTATAACGTTGCCAAGGAAGAGCAACCGCTCAGCATCGATGCCTTACTCGACCGCCTCGTGGACTCGGCGCAGAAACAGGGCAATCGAGTCGACCAGCTCAAGAAGGAGCTCGATACCGAGTCCAAAAAGCTCAATAAACTCCGTGACAAGGTCTTTGTATTGCGGCGCGAGATCGATGTCCGCAACAAGTCTTCCCTGGCCGCATTTGCGTTTCGTGGAAAGTTCCTCTCCTCCGTTAAGCCCCGCGGATCTTCCGTTGTGGGTGGCATGCGGAATTCCTCGGTTGCCTCGGTTACCTCGGTTCCGGATGCGCTCAGTCCAAAAGCCCCAGATGCTCTTAGTCCGAAAGCCCTAGAAGCCAAGTAGTACCCCCTTTAACGAGCGGTGTCTGGGGATAAAGGGAAATCACTGTAAACAACGTAATTCTTCGGGTTTTTGTAGACTCTCAAATAGTCTTTTCCATTCTTTTCTTCCAGTCTACCACTACTGTCGTTGTGTCTGATAAAAGGAAGATTCTTTCGTCGCTTACGAGGCTTCTAGCGCTGTAAACGATGCTTCCGCATACGACGGCTTACCATGAAAGATAAACATTTCAATTACAGTTTTGACAGTGCGTAAGCTCCGCTTTCTCGCAGAATTAGAGTATCTTCTTTTGACGTCTCAGCCGAGATTGGTACATTTGCGGTGAACGGCAAAATTGAGATCGACGATATGCACTGGTTCGTTCTTGTCAAGATGGAAAGGGGAAGAAAATGCACCCGAACAGAAGATGATAACTTTATTTTCCATCATCTTGTTTCTTATTTTCGTCTTATTTCTCGATAGCATCATGACGTTTTCCGCGACGACCAGCAGGCCGATTCGTGCGCGACCGAAAGCCAGGCGAGGACACACTTTACTCGCAAATGGCAGGCCAGCAATCCCTTGTTAGCAGCAGCCCCCGTTCTTGGCCTGAGCATTTTGGCCACCCTGACCGTACTGCGAAAAGTTGTTAGGCGGCGAGGTGACACCAACCTTGATGCCGTACGACTCGTTGGACGGGTCGCAGATGCCATTTTCGATATTGCTGTAAATCTTGGACGCAGTGGACACAAAGGCCTCCTCGACGTTCTTTGCGGTCTTTGCGCTGGCTTCGAGAAAGATGAGACCGTTCTCCTCCGCAAACTTTGCTCCCTCCTCGTACGAGACTGCGCGCCTGTGCTCGAGATCTAGCTTATTGCCTACCAGGAGAATGACCATGTTGGCATTCGCGTTCTGGCGGGCCTCCTCGAGCCAGCGCGTGAGGTGGTTAAAGGTCTCTCGTCGAGTGATATCATACACGAGCAAAGCTCCCGCGGCGCCACGGTAGTACGACCGCGTAATGGACCTGAAGGACTCCTGGCCTGCAGTGTCCCAGATCTGCAGCTTGATCTGACGGTTATCGATCGAGATCATACGCGCTCCAAACTCGACACCAATCGTAAGGTCATGCACCGGTTGGAACCTCTTGTCGGTGAATTGAAGCAGCAGGCATGATTTGCCCACGCCCGTGTCGCCGATGATGATGTACTTGAAGAGGTACGCGTACGACATCTTGTGAATTGATGCGGGAGCTTTTCCCCCTGCTTTCCTACTCACAAGCTACAATGAGCTCGCTCTACGCTGAAATGCCAAGAGAGGTCTCTAAGCTTTTGTTGTGATGGTGTGATTCGTCGACCCGAACCTCTAGCTGTTCCTTGCCAAAAGGCAAAGGGCCGAGGGCAGGCGGGACGTGATCGACCTCCACACTGTATTCTTTGTCAAGCAGAAATACGAACCCAAACGGCGTTCGTGGTACGGGATCGAGCGAAGCCTGCGACGGGTAAATTGGACTATGATATCCCCGCGATCTCTTACCTGCGCCGGAAACCAATCTATTTGCTGCCACCAAGGCGACGCCGAAGACGACGAGGATGACGACGCCCACGACAAGATCAGCAGACGCCCGTGTGCACGCGCGGAGACGGGCTGGGGCTGGCGGGCGCGGCGGCGAGGCGGACTGGCGCGAGCCTTTACCTACGAAGCGCCTGGCGCGGCGGCGACGACGCGCGCGGCGGCGGGCAGGGAGAGTGGGTGAGCGGCGGGCGGATTGTTCGTTCGTTTGTTTGTTTGTTGGATTCGAAATCGATGGAAAGTCGATTTGCCCCCGCCGTTTCCGCCTTTCATAGACGCATAGTCCACTTTGCGGAAAGTGCAGCAAGTCAAGTATCGCCTCTGCGGAAAGGCCGCCTCCCAAACAGCCCGTTTTACTGCCGATTTGGCGACAAAAAAGCCGTGGCGAGTTCTTTTCTCATTTTCTTTTTCCCGTCGCGTCCGCGAGAGACCCGAAGCTTGCTCGTTTGCTATTCTGCCATTCGAACGACAACTACTATCCACACAGTGGTGGGAAGACGGCAAGCCTAGCTATCATGTTTACAGAAAAGAAAACAAAAAAGCCTCGAGGCGACCCTGGTTTAATGATTGTCGAAAGTTCGTAAACCAGTAGGCAGGCCAAGTTATGATATGATCGGGAACCGCGCCCCACGTAAAGCACTACAACTTCTTACATTCGACCGAGACAGGAAAGTATTGCTTTTTGGACCAAAGGTCAGTGTGTCGACTTTCTGCACCATCAAAGGACGGCATTGCGTCACCGCAACGTATGTGCAAGAGTTCTTTGAATTCTGTGTAATTTTTTCTTCTTCTTTTATTTTTCTTCGTTTCGCGTCGCTTATTCTCGAACAAAAGGCTCGATGGTCATCTCCAAAACCGTGCAGGGAAACGGAATGGAAAAGTTCTGCAGAACCTCGACGTGAAGAACGCCAAAGGAACCAAGCTCGGTGTACTCGGTTGCGTCGTGGGGCTTCCACATGATCGTCGCACCACGGCCAGGAAAGAACATGCGGTCCTCGTCACGGCTCACGAGCTTGTACTCGCCAATGGAGGCACCGTCGGAAATGAGAGTCTGCACCAGCGAGCTGTCGTGGGCCTCAGGGCAGTACTCCTTGGCCGGGACCACGGAGAGAACCTGCATGATACGGTCAACAAGACCGTGAATGGTCTCAAAGCTCGAAGCGAGGCCAGCGTGCAGCGCGGCGAGGTGGCGCTCATTCCGGCAGCCGATATCCTTCTCGCCAGGAGTGCGTGGGTCACGCAAGACAACATCAGAGACCTCAAAGAGTCGGATACCCTCGGAAATCTTGAGCGACATGTTCTCGCCCAGCGTCTTTACCACACCGGGCAACAAGGAGGTGCGCACACACTGGAACTCAATGGTTTTGGGGTTTGCCAGGGTCACGGCAAGATTGCCCGGGTCCTCGCGATTGAGATACTTGAAGTTCTCGTCCAAAGAGCACAGGCCAAGCGTCATGCACTCCATGTAGCCTTGACGGCTAATCTCGTAACGCAAGAGGTCGCTCAAAAGGTTCACGGGGAGTTCCTTGCCCGGACGGTGCGAAACGGGTACCGTTTTGACAATGTTATTGTAGCCGTAGGCGATGGCGATATCCTCGGCGATGTCGACCTCGTGCAAGATATCGCTACGCGTCACGGGTACGGTGACAGTCAGTACAGTTTCGTCGTCATTGAGGGTGGCCGGCCCAAGCTGCATTCGCTCAACGAGCTGGCGCATGTCCTGCGCGGGCACTTCGGCGCCAATCGTGCTCTGCACGCGGGCAACATCCGCATCGGCAGCACGCGTCGAGAGGTCTGGGCACGTCATGTTCGAGATCGGCTCGGTGCTGCCGCCCGGAAGCACGGGCTCATTGTAGACCACATCGACAGTCTCGACGCACTCGGGCGTATCGCAGTAACGCGCGAACATGGCAACAATCGTGTTGAGCACAATTTTGGCCTTGGTCATGTCGGTGGCAGTGCACTCAATAAACATGTTCTTGGTGTCCTTGGACATCTTGGAGACCGAACCGTTGATGATCGGGGGAAGCGAGACCACTTGGCGGTTTTTGTCATAGATGACCGGGTACACGGGCGAGTCGTAAATAATATCCGTGTACGGCTTGAGCGCCCTGCGCTCCGGGTTGACGCGAAAGTCGTCGAGAATCTCGCGCGCGTTCATCTCCTTGGTCTCAAAGAGGTGCACAAAGCGAATGTCCTCCGGGGCGAGAGCCTCGTACGTGAAAGGGCCCTCGATGTTGTCGAGATCGTGCGTGCCAATGGCGACCAGGGTGCGCCGACGGCACAGGTTCCGATGCAGCTGGTCCTGGAGATCGAGGCAGCTCCGGTACGACTCCTCGGTGAGATTGAGCCCGCGAAGCACGGCCGAGACCACAAAGGGACGAATCTGCTGGGTTTCCTTGTGCACAGTGATCCGCGTGGGGCCGGGGTCAGCAGGGGCCACCGTCTTGAAGACGGGCAGCTTTTCATTCCCGTTGAACACGTTGAGCGCGCGCGCGAGACCTTCCAGGCACAGGAGGTCGTATCTGTTGGCGGGAATGTCGATCTTGTAGATCACCTCGCCCTCCTCCTCCTCGACGTCATCGAGCTCGATGCCGTAGTCGAAGCAGAGTTGGTCGAACTCCTCTTCCGTGTACTCCTTGCCCAGCTCCCGGAAGAGGGAGTCGCGCTTCACGCTCACCACGGGCATCTTGACCTTTGGGTGTGTTGCGAGAAGGTGCGGCGGCGACCCTGTCCTGCACTCGCGTCGCGCACACGAAAGGGAGAGAGAGAGAGAAAGAAAGAGAGAGAGAACGAGGTGCTTGCCGCGCCCCGAGCGTTTCGCGAGCTCGCACCGCGCAAAGCAACGCAACGCGACGCGAAGCAAAGCAATGCAATGCAAAGCAAGATTGATGATGTGTCGCCGCAGCGTGTTTGGTTGTCGCGAATTTAGTGTCCATTATAAATTGGGTGCCTTAGGTTAGGTTTTGTAGGTTAGGTTAGGTTCCGATGTATAATGTCTTCTGTCAGAATGCGAATAGTTTACATTAGAATTTCCGCATTCGCGGCAACATAAAATAATAGACGACGTCTAAGAAGCCGGACAAACTACACTGTAAAGACATGCTGTAGGCCAAGGGAACAATAGACGCGCAGTATGTGAAGCAAGTACGTTCCAAAAATAGCCAATGCATGCTGTGCCTGCTAACTGGGTACTTTAGAATCGCATTCGCTAGCGATACAATCGGTTATACTCATGGTGGGATAGCATCGTACCTAGGCCTATCTATGTCAAAGCACGAAGGTGTTGAAACAAAAAAAGCAGAACAAAAGAAAGAAGAAGAAGAAGAAGAAGAAGAAGACACGAAATTAGGACTCGGTGTCCCAATCCAGCTGCGACAGCCATCCCGCAGGCCGTCCACCAGCAAGATTTTTCGACATGGATGCCGGCGGGGTCCAAGGCACGGCCGTTCCAGGAGGGGCCTGTGGCGGAAATTTCGAGTGGTGCAGACCTTGAGTTGACAGCGCCTTTTCCGTGGTGTCAAGGCTCTCAAGACGATGACGACGACTCGCAGTTGATGACTTTGCATCACCGCAGGCATACACTTGGCGACAAATGAAGTCGTCAACTTCAGGTTTTTGATCAACACGAACGCGCTCTCCCCAGAGATCCCCACACAGCACTTCAACCGCATCGACTGTTACGTCGTTGTCTTCATCATTTTGCGCAGAGGCGGCCAATGGATCAGATAGCAAAGCGCACCTCTCGCGTTGCTCATTCTCGCTCTCGACATCGGTTGCGTTGTTCTCATCCTCGTTCTCATCCACGACCGAGAGCTTTCTAAATCGTGCTTTAAGACGTCTCCTTTGTCGATCATCTTTCCTTTTGGGCGTTTCTTTTTCATCTCTACTGAGAAAGTTTTGCGGCTTGTCTTCTTCTTGGCGAGGATCTCTCTGTAAAGGCTCATTTGCTTTTCTTGCGTCCTCTTCTGAAGCACTCTGCGGCATCCTCTGAGGCAAGGGTCGGTGAAGCAGCTCGACTGGCTTTCGTGGCAGGGGTGGCGGTGACACTGGGTGTGGAGGCGAGCTTGAGGCTTCTGAAAAGAGTTCCTGCGACGAGCGAGGTGAACAGGTCGGTAGACTGTCAAGAGCTACCTCTTCGTGGACATGGAGAATGCGCGCGAGCGATTCGCGAGCTTTTTCGTCTGCGATCTCGTCTCCTTGCTCGAGAGCTGTTTGCAAAGTTTCGATCTCCCGCAAAGCCTCTTTGCGGCCGCTGATTGCCTCGTACAGCTTGCGCTTCGTGCGCTCGAGTTTTTCGCGCAGTTTGGCGGCTCGTTTCGCCTCTTCTTTTGCAATTTGCTCTGCTTTTTCTCGGCAAAGTACTTCACGTGTACGCATATTTTCCTCTTTTGCAATCCGCTCTGCAGCGAGGTGAAGCGATTCGGTCAAGTCTTGCACATCTTGTTCGAGGTCAATGTTCCGTTTTCGTGTTGTCAAAAGCTCTTGTTCAAGGTCACGTCGACGCGCCTCGCTCGCTTCGAGCTGTTCAAGGAGCTCCTCCGCCGCTGCGAGCGCCTCCTCCTCCATTGTTGCTGTCATTGTTTGTTTTAGATCGACGACGCTTCGTCAGACAGCATGCGCTTGCCCCGCCTGCTCCCCGGTATGGAGGTCCCTGTGCTTTGGGGTTGGGTTCGTAGTGTAGCATACTCTGATTCTGCTTTTGATACTACTTACTACATGTATAGAGCCAATCTAGCAGAAGTTGACCGTTTCGCTCCTCTAACTAGTACCACTAGTATAGCAAGGTTGGCAAGAAAGAAAAGCGAACAGACGAACAAGCGACTATAGGCAAACAAGCAATAAGACAAACCACTCATGCAGGCCAATTCGTGCAAAAGACATGCGCGCCTGCACACAAAATGTGTTTTTATTTTCAAGTTTATTATTTTGGGGGGAGATCGTGAGTTGACTGCCGGCTCGCCCAGTCTTGCTCACGCATCATAATGGACGACTTACTTGTTTGGTTTCCAAAAGGTAGACTTAACTTGTCAAGCAGTCGAAAAGGGCGTGCAGGGGCAGCCGTCACACAATGAATAGAAATCTCTGTCCTTTCTAAAACGCAATCCATACATTTCGCTCATCAATTGTTGTTTTCACGGTCAGCGGTGGCTCAGCAGGGGCCATGTTTTTCGCTTTGCCCGCCCCTCTGCTCTATTTACCATACAGCATGTATCGACACGCAATGCGCCGCCGCCGAGCACGCAATTCCCCTCCCCACCAAGAACCGAAGCAAGTCGGGAGCACGGGCGGACAGTGCATGCGACTGCGACCAATGACAAGCGCCAAGAGAAATACTGCCGCTAGTGCTCTTGAGCTCTGGGCCTCTTCTGCAGCCCGCTGCAGACAGCCTGCACATTCGTTTCGTCGTAGCCCCAGAAAAGAGGGAAAGTTCTGTAATCAGCACCGATGGACGATGATCCTCCAGCTCCTCGTCACCCATGACGATGGCACGGCGAATTCTCTTTGATTCGAAAGATGCGCGTAGTCTTGTAGAACCGGCCTCTATCAGCAGCCCCTTGAAATCCCACACCGGACCCGGGCAAAGTCGAAACGGCCTCTGTGTCAACAGCAAATCCGGAAAGGCCCAGCGACCAACCGGAGCTCACGCTTGCACAGACGAGGTTCTCGCGCGGCGGCGCAGGCTCGCGACAGCAAGTGCGGCATCGGCATCGGAGCGGTGAGCGCAAGGTGCGCGACCTCGTCTCGTCTCGTCTCGTCTCGTCTCGTCTCGTCTCGCTGCTTTGTCTCCCGGCGACGGTGGCAAGTAGTTTTCCTTGCTTGCTCACGTACGGCCCGACGCGCACGCTCAAGACAGGCGTCGCGAAAAGGATTAGCAGCAGCCGGTGGTGGCGGCGGTGGAGGTTGTGCTCGCGGTGAGGCGGTACGCGAGTGGGGTTGCCGCTGCGTCGAACAGCGCGTTGACACAGGCAAGGGATAAGAGACGCGCAAGATGAAGCGTAGCCTTACGAACGATATTCTGATGGCGTTCCGGACCTCGAACTCTCCGTCCGCAAGTCCATCGCGTCCGAGCGCGATTCCATCTTCGCAGACCAAGACCGACGACGCAAAAATCTCGGAAAAAAGGCGGCGCGTCATCTCGTATGATGGCCAGACTCAAGCAACGGAGGCACTCTTGGCTGGGGTGACGTCGAATGCATGGGGTCGCGGCAGTGCGCCCGAGGCGCCGTGGAACTCGAAAGAGTTCTTTTCCATGCTTCGTGTGCAACCAGGTCCTGTTCAGGACCAGCTGAGCAAGCCGCTGGATTCTCTCCGCGCCAAACTTGGCGAGAGTGAAATGCCGTATGCGGAGAAACAAGCAGTGGCCAAGTTTGCCACCAATGCGATTTGGACCATGACCGAGGCAGCAGAAAAGCTGCGGGCGCGGGAAATGATCCCCGAGGGCGCCAACACACTCGAGATGGAAGCCGAGCTGCAAAACTCAAAACTTTCGCCGATGCAGCTTATCAACATTCACTCGAAAATTTGCCGCGAAAGTATTCGCGCACTCGCCGCTGCGAACCGCGCCAGCGAGGAAGCCCAGATGCTTGCGAGGACCTGCGAGGAGCGCATGACCGAAGTTAAGAACGAGGTCGGCAAGCTCATTGTGGTGCGGCGCGCGGATCTGACCGCTCGAGAAAACGCGTTGAAGGAGGCCGCCGATGCCCTTGCGCAGCAAGATGCCAAGGTGGCCGGCGCGCTTCAAAAGGCGACTCGGGACAAGAGCGTGAACAACACGAACGCCATTTCGCTGTGCTTGGACGTGGTCATGGACCCGACTCCCGAAGTGGCTCCACTTCTCGCCGAGCGTCGACGTCTTCGGCAGGCGCACGATCGCGCGAGCGCCTTTCTTGGAAATACGCGCAAGAGCGCTCGCGTGCATGAGCATCTGCTCATTGTGGTCAAGAGTGCTCTGACGGCGCTGGAAGGCGGCATGCGCCTCTCTTTGGAGAGCGGGTCGAATCACAGGAGCACCGTGGCGCGTAGCGCAGCACAAACGGTGATCAAGCAGATTCCTCAGTTGGCCAAGAGTCTTGCAGACTTTATCACATTCCAAAAGGAACGCAACGAAACGGCGGCGCGGCGCATCGTGACCAAGCGGGAGGAGCTGGACGAGCATTTGCGTCTGTATGGAGATGAGGCCCCGAGTGAGCTGAAAGAGATCAAGCGCCGTCTCGCCGAGTTCGAAGGCATTCAAGCGCGATCGGAGGAAAACCTGCGTAATGTCGCGCAGGCGCAGCGCGAGCTTTGGATGGAGGGGCTCAAGAGGGTCGGGCTTGCCGACGCGGAGAACGCCAAGGGCCAGGACGATGGCGAGGCGAAAATGCAGCAGCAGCAGCAGCAGTTCTTTGTCTCGACGTCATCATCGGACGCCCCTCTCCGGGCTGTGCTTCCAGCCTCGGTGATTATTCGCCTGCAACGCTGTCTCGTGGAGCTCGGCACTGCGCTCGCCAGCTTTGAGGGCGTAGAAAGCATCAAAACGGTGGTGCGCGAGATTCTCGAACGCTCGTACGATTTCTGCCCGCGCCGCGCGCCGCGTACTCCTTCTGTTGTCGCAGCCCCTGCACCCTCCTCGTTCGAGATCGTCGAGGAGAAGGAGGAGACGTCCCAGGATACTCGCGGATTCTCCTCTATTTCCTCGATGCCCAAAGACACCCCGCGCTCTAAAGGAGTGGCTATGGTCCCTGCGCAGCCTCTGCTCAGCGGGGACGCACCTCGGTACCCCCAGCTCGAAGACCTGGCCTTGGTCCAGGCCGCCCGACCGCAGTCGCAGGTCTCCCCCTCGCGATCTTTTCTCGACAGGGTCACCGTGGCTGCCGGCTTCGCTGAGGACGACGAGGACGAGGACGAGGCTGAGGATGCCGACGGCGGCGGTGGCTGCCTCCTCATGTGAGTCGAACGAAGCGTAACATACTATAAAACAACCGATTTGTGATGATGATGACGACGACGACGACTTGGACTGCCATGATGATGATCATGTGCGTGACTGACATGGCTTGAGGCCAGCCACCCTCACCACCACCACCACCATCAGCCACAAGCCACCACTACCACCAGCCACACGCCACCACTACCACCAGCCACAAGCCAAAACCACCAGCCACAAGCCAAATCCACCAGCCACAAGCCATCCAACGATGTGTGCTGGTCAACTCTCTGCAAGCGATGCGACTGCGAGCAGGTCCACGATCACGAGTACGAGAGGTCGACCGGGCTCGCGAAACCTTCGCGTTTCCCCTCTTGTTCAGGCCAGAACAAACCAAAGCAGACCACACCAGCGGGCCGTGCTCGTTAGCGATTGCGCGACGAGCTGCGCTGCAGCGCATCTACCGTCACGTTCGGCCTCCTTGGTCAGCACCTCCGTCTGCTTCACGGCCTCTTCTTTCCGCAGGTCAGTCAGTCAGCCAGGGCGTTGCTTGCTCGCTCGCGGCGCTTGACGGCCCTGGCCCGCGGCGCCGCGGCTGGGAGCCCGTGCCATGGGTAGCACCGGTGGCGGGCGGCGTCCGCGGTGCGTCGAAGTGCGCCGCGGGCCAGTAGCAGCGCTCGTGCCATGGCGTCCCAGGCGCGCCGCGCCACACCGCTGCTCGGCTGCGCTGCCCTGCATTGCACTGCACTGCACTGCACTGCACTGCGCTGCACGCAACCCAGCGCGGCGCTGCGCACACGCGCCGACGCTCGCACGGGGCCGCGGGCTCGAAGGCGCCGCGCGGCTCGCTCGCTAGCCGGCGGGCACGGGCGGTGGGCGCGGTGTGCGCGGCACGTGCACGCCGTTCGTTCATTCATTCACGCTCGTTCTCCCTTCTCTCAAGTCGGCCCTTCCCTCAGGTCCTCGCCCTCGGCCGCCAGCCTCCTCGCCTCCGCCGATCGAGCGCGCCGCCGCCAGCCCTCGCGGCCTCGGCCGGCGGGCGCGGGCGCGAGGGCGGGCGCGAGGGCGGGCGGCGCGAGGGGTCGCGGCGCGCACGCTACAGCCACTGCGAGCGAAGTGCAAAGCGTCGCAGCGCGTGCACGGAAGCAGTGCAGAGAGAGTACTTTCAGACCTGGCTGGCCGGAGCCCGTACGCCCTCCTAGGCGCCGGCTAGCGGGGCCCGGCTGCTCGCGCTGAGGATTCGAGGAGGGCGCACACCTTTCCCAGGGAGAAAGGAAGATAGGGACAGAGAAAGGAGAAAGGAAGCGGAGGAGAGCAGAAGCCCAGTCGCGCAGGGACGAGACGCGACGCAGAGGCAGACCTCGAACGCGAGACGGAGAGGCGGCGCGAGGGAGGAGCGGAGAGGCGGTCGCGCGCGAGACGGAGCCCGCGGCGCGAGCGGCGAAGAGGCGCAGGCGCGGCGCGCACATGACGATCATGAGCCCGACCTGCAGCAGCAGCAGCAGCAGCAGCAAGGCCGGCGCCGGCGGCAAGCGGCCCGAGGCCGTGCGAAGACACGCGTCCGCGTCGGAGATTAGAGGGTTCACGCCGCAGGAGCAGGACGAGCTGCTCCTCGGCGGCGAAAAGGTCATGGTGGTGCCGCCCGTGCGCAGCTCCAGCCAGGGCCAGATCCGGTTCCGCAAGCGCCGCGGCACGCCCGTACCCATGGACCTCGGCAAACTGCGGAGCCAGCTTGCTGCGCTCACCACCCGCGCGCGCTCATCACCCTCGGCGTCGAGTCTGCCCTCCGTGCAGGAGCTGACGCCCGCAGACGACGACGAAGATCATCTCGAAAACCCCTGCATCGCCATCGCGGACCATGACTGAACTTTTTGCGATCGTGAAATACAGAGAGAAACAGAGAGAGAGAATCATAAGGATCGTCTCGCGGCGACGGCCGTGTACATTCAGACTCAAGGTTACACTTCACAACAGTGCGCTTGTTCTTGCTTGCGAGGCACAGCTCTCTACCAGCGGTCTTTGAACTTTTATTTGTTGTATCTAAACGCCATTCATCTTCTTCAGTAACATATGCTTCACGATCAAGCAATTTGACTCCAAGATTGCTTCATTCGTGGAATGGAATGCGAACAGCGCAGCGCGACACAGGCGATCAAGGAAAAAAAAATCTCTTCCTTAGCACCTATTCTGGTCAATGAGACAGCCCGAGCCATTCAAAAAAATCCCTTTCTTCCCCGCACGTACTCTCATCAATGCGTCTGGGGCATTCATCGGGAAGCAATCGAGAAAAAACCTTGGTACGCATCTCTTGTCGTCGAGACTGAGGCGCGTCTGACGCCGTGCTGGGTCGTCCATGTTGCGAACTAGAATACCTAATCAAGAGAGGGGCCAAGCCTTTCAACCAACACAGATGATGTACGAGAGAAAAGGGTTTGCAACCGTCGAGAGACCTCAGCAACTGCACGGGCGATATGGTAAAGCACTGGAGCGTGAAAATCTTCATGATTCAAGTCTCTCTCTTTTTTTTTGGTATCATTATATAAAAAAGTCGCAGGCCGAACCTCGTCTCGGCTCTTACTTGTGCAGAGCAGCGACGGCATCCGCAATGCGGTCACCCATCTCCGCAGTGCCGATAGCGTCAGCCTCAGTCTCACCAGGGAGGAGCAGGTCACGCGTGCGGAAGCCCTTGTTGAGCACCTCGTCGACGGCGGCGTCAATGAGCGCGGCTTCTTCGGTCATCTTGAACGAGTAGCGGAGCATCATAGAGCCCGAAAGGATCTGTGCGATCGGGTTGGCGACGTCGAGACCCTCAAGATCCGGGGCGCTGCCACCAGCAGGCTCGTACATGTGCAGCGTGCCGTCGCTGAGACTCGCCGAGGGCATGAGACCCAGCGTGCCAGGGAGCACGCTGGCCGCATCGCTGAGAATGTCACCAAAGAGGTTGGCCGTAACGACGACATCAAAGTCCGAAGGGTTCACGATGAGCTTCATGGCGGCGTTATCGACGTACATGAACTCCATGGCAACCTCGGGGTACTCGTCCTTCATCTCGTTGGCCACACGACGCCACAGGCGACTGCAGTCCAGCACGTTGGCCTTGTCCACGACCGTGACCTTTTTGTTGCGCTGCATGGCGGTCTCAAAGGCAAACTTCAAGGGCGGCTTGATCTGGTCCACGGTGTAGTGCATCACGTCAAATGCCTCGTCGCCCTCGGTGCGGTGTTCACCAAAGTAGACGTCACCCAGGAGCTCGCGGATAACGACCATGTCAACCTTGCCGCGGGCCAGGATCTCGGGCTTGAGGGGGCACAGCGCAGCCAGGTTGCCGTAGATCTTGGCCGGCCGGATGTTCACGCCGAAGCCAAAGTGCTTGCGCAGGCCCAGAATAGCGTTTTTCTCGGCGTCCTTCCAGCGCGGCTCGCTGGCGTGCGCCACGGGACCACCCACGGAGCCAAAGAGGACCGCATCCGACGACTTGCACAGGTCGATGGTCTCTTGCGGGAAGTGGTTCTCGTGCGTGTCCCACGCTGCGCCGCCGATGAGTCCGTGCTTGAAGTCGAACTCGTGGCCAAAGCATCCAGCAGTGCGTTGCTGCATCACACACAAAAGTTCATAACTCGTCAGTCAGGTCATTCTTGCTCGATTATTCTTGTTTGAGCAGAGCAGAGCAGAGTAAGAGCACGAGTAGGGAGATTGCAAACAAAAAAGAAAGAAAGATACAAAAAAAATAAGCACTTGCGTATTGCTTTTGCTTGCGTACAGCGTGCAGGTGTCGACTGACTGATCTGATCAGCGGCACGTGTACACAAAACGCAATACATCCCTTTCCCCCAACAAGCCTTCTCTTCTCCACGGCCCCCTCTGCTTCGCTCAGCTCAGCTCAGCTCAGCTTAGCTCTCTCTCTCGCGCGCGCGTGCGCAAGACGTCACTTACCAGCACCTTGACGGCCTCGCGCATGACCTCCGGGCCAATGCCGTCACCGGGGAGCGTGGCGATAACGCGCTTCATCTTGTCTCGCTCTCTGCTACGCCGCGCTGCTCTCCTCTCTCCTCGCTCGGCTCCGCTCGGGCTCCCTTTGGCGGCTCGGCTCGGCTCGGCTCGGCTCGGCTTGGCTTTGCAGGTCTGTCTGCGCGACGCCCTTGCGCTCGCACTGCACCACCAACTCAACTCTAGCTTGGCTTGTGCAGCAGCGCACTGGCACAGTAACAACAATCGTGCGGTCTCGAGGGCGCTTCCCTAGGTTGCGCCCAGGTTGGCTCTGGCAGGCGCCGCGCGCGGAACCTGGACGGCGCGCAGCCGCCTCGCGCGCGCGGCCTACGGGCGGGCGCGCGCACCGTCGCGGCAACGGGCCGAGGCGAGGCGTCGCGAGGCAAGGCAAGGCAAGGCAAGGCTGGGCAAGGCAAGGCTGGGCAAGGCAAGGCTGAGGCGAGGGTTAAAGGAGAACCAAGTCGGAACCAATACAGAACCTCGAGCGGAACGGATGATGGAAGAACAGAACGATATTTGGGTTGCGCGAACCATAACGGCTTTTTCTGCGTTGATGTTGCGGGCTTGCATGTTTTGCTTGCTTGACTGGCAAATGAATGAATGGTAAGACAGGGCAGTCCAGTGTAGCGCAGTGGTGGGCTCGCGCGGGGCCAGATTCGAAGCGAAGCGAGCGCGTGTGGAGAGAAAAGGGCCCTGGCGCGGCCCGCGACCTGGATCAGGTCTCGTCACGTCTGGTCTGAGCGCGCGAAGCGAACGAAGCAAAGAACATTTCTGCCTGTTTTGCAGGAGACGGTTGTGCGGCAGGCAAGCAAGGGGTCTCGGTCGATTGCCTCGTGGCCTAGCAAGTAAGACTTTGACGATGGCGGGAAACGAGACGGCGATCCTTGGCACAAGCGCTTGGACAACCAATGACGTGGCGAGCGCCTTGACGATTGGTGTCGTGGTGGCTTTCGCAAGTGGCGCACTTTCGAGCGCAAGGCAACACAAGGGGACTTCGGCTTGGCGACATTCATTCTGCAAGCTGCTGCTCGTTGCAGTTGTGGCTGTCGAATTCTACTTTGTCGGCCTCGCGGCAGTCAAGTTGCCCAAGCAACAGCGCCCGATTCTTACAGCTTGCACACAAAGTCTTAAAGGCGGCAAACGCGCAACCTCTTTTCGCGATTGCGAACAAGGCCAGACGTCGCGGTGCACTGCAGACCAGCCGTGCACACCCTGCGATGTGCCGGTACCATGGACAAAGTTTGACAGTCTCTTGTGGCGCAACGATTGCCGCGTTTGTTCTGCGGCAAATCCGGGTCTTTGCCGATATATTGATTCCCTCGCACCTGCACGAAAAGATCGTACGGAATGGTGTCTTGATGCAGACAACGCTACAGTTCCATGTGCGCGATGCTGTTTGAATCTTCGTTTAGGAACGCAGCGCTTTGAAAGCGTTGACGACTTCAATCAAGATGATTGTACAATTGCACGGAATGCTTCATGGCTCAGCGAATCCGCCGGGGCTCTGTCCTGCGCAGATCCTGACTTTCCATTAGCTACGCGTTTTGGTTGTTGTCCCCAGAACGCTTTTGTGCCCGATGATGCGGACGCATCCGAGGAGGACGACTCGTTTATTTTGGGCGATGAGACCATCGTACCTGCATGCTCTCGTTCTGGCCCTCGGCACGCCGGCTGGCATTACTGTCTTGACGCCTATGAAGAGGTCCAGCTTGCCGACGGATCAAGCGCATCTGTCCCAGCAGGTTGCCCTCTCACCGTCAATGGCGTGCGCACAGGCGAGAGATTCTGTCGCCCGCCAACTCCAGTATAATCAACTCTGTAAAATGGTGTCTATTCTCTTTCACCGACCACTGGTCACTCGTAACATTCTCTCCTAGGCCTACTTCTTCTTTCCTTTGTTGACATTTTATTTGCAATGAGTATACCGTTCTTTCGAAGGTGCGCCGCGGGTGTTTGCATGTTGTCTCTTTTGGTGGCATCATCACGATGAACGTCTTAGGCTGTCTTCGCCACCTTGACCCTCGCCACCTTTCCTTTTTTTCATTTTTCCCTTCTTTATGGTAGTAGGCACGGAGCAGAAGATGCACTTTTCCCATACAGTAGTAAAGAAAGCCTTGAGCGAGCCGACTTGAGCAGTGGGTCGCGACGACTCGGCAGCCGATGAGATGAAGCGACAACCTCGATTGAACAGACCCAGTTTTCATACTGCAGCGAGCTCGTAGCGCTGGCGGAGGGTGGTTCGAGGCAGCGCAGCTCCCGCCCGTGGTAGAGCAGAGGCAACGCTAGGGTTCAAGGTAGCAACAGCGAGCAAGCAAGCAAGCAAGCACGCAGGATGCGCGCAAGCTTGCCGGGAGCGGCGCTTCGGCGCAGTCTGGGGCTGCGAGAAGCCGCCGCTCTTCAACCTGAGAAGCTCTTGCCGCGACCGCATCCTCAGCAACGCGCACGGCTGTGTCAGGAACGCACGACGTGCAATCTAAGCTTTGCAGACATGGACTTCACGCGAAGCCTCTTGTCAGAGAAACTCGGGTACATTATCGACTGCGACGGCGTCTTGTACCACGGATCGCATCTTCTGCCCGGAGCGCGCGAGTTCGTTAGCTTTTTGCAAACGAGTGGCAAGCGGCACTTGTTCTTAACGAATGCAAGTGACAAGAGCGCCAAGCGGCTCGTTGAAAAGTTCGCCGCCCTTGGCCTCGAGACACGCGAGGAGAATTTCTACACGAGCGCCATGTCGACGGCAACTTTTTTGCGACGACAAAAGCAGGGCGGCAGAGCCTTTGTGCTCGGCGAGGAATGTCTTCGCAACGAACTCCAAAAGGAAGGCATCATTGTGGTCGATAGGGTGTCTGCCGAGATGAGCACGCCCGACTTTCTCGTGATTGGCGAGAGCGCGTCGAGTGAACTCTACAATTTTGACCTCATCGAGCTTGCCGTCAAGCTCGTACGTCGCGGCGCGCGTCTGATTGGCACCAATGAGGACGTGGCTGACAGAATCGGTAGCGAGATGCTCCCTGGCACGGGCGCGCTCATTCTTCCCATTGCTGCTGCAAGCGGCGTGCAACCTTATTTCGTGGGCAAGCCCAATCCGCTCATGGTGCGCAGTGCACTCGATCGTCTTGACATTCCCCGCGAGCTTGCAGTCGTTGTTGGCGACCGCATGAACACCGATGTGCGTGCAGGTGTCGAGGCTGGCGTCGACACTGTGCTTGTATTGAGTGGCGTCACGACCCCCGAGGAGGTGCTTCACTATTCTTATCGGCCCTCTGTCATTCTCTCTGGTGTCGGAGACATTGCTTCCATCATAAGCGAGGAGAAACTTCAGAACGCTACGGTCATGGCGACGCCAAGACGGAGGTCCTCGTCCCCGCCTGCAAAGTCTGTAGGTGACCAAGAACCCGATCTGAATTCCACCTCCTCCGATAAAGCATAAATTCGAGACATGTCAGACGGAATCACGCATTCTACATCATCTAAGGTTAATCAATCAATCAAACGGATCCTCTTTTTCTTTTTCTACAAAGGCATTCACACTGCTAACTTTACATGGTGAGAATGCACCATCGCAATAATCTCAGAACAATCTTATGGCCATTGTTTAATCAATTCTCGGCGCATGGTCGAATGCTGAACATTTCGTCAGCACTCTCTCTGCAACAGAAAACGATGATTAGGAGTTTAATGTTTGCGGAGCAACTGCATAAGAGTAATCAGCCAAAAAAACAATGTACTTTATACTTTTTTTTGATGTGGTCAAAAGTCCGTTCGCCTTTGATTAGAATTGAACGAGTGGCATTCTCTAACCCCTTCTTTTCCAGTTTCGATTTGATAGATCCTCGCCTTATCTGACTCTTGTGTTAAGGTCAAACTCGTACAATAGACCGAAAACCTGACCGGAAAAGCAAAGGTAGTACAGCTGTTGCATGGCGCGTAGTGTTCAGGACGTGCTCCGTGATGCGCGCGCGAGGAGCAAATTCAATTATGCTCATTCCGCGTCTTGCAGCGCCACAGCAAGATCGTCCCGCGCGGCAGCGAGGGCCATCTCGACATCGGCCCACACTTCGTCTTTGGTCTGCATGCCATCAACTTCGACAGTGACCGCTTCGTAGAAGGCTCTGATGGAGTCGATGTTCTTGTGAAATGCCTTGACGCGCACCTTGACCTTTTCCTCGGTGTCATCAGCGCGCTGAACGACCCGTTCCTCAATCTCGGGCGGAGGCGGGTTGAACTCAACGTGGTAAGAGTTACCTGTTTCCGGGTCGATGCGGCGGCCCACGACACGGGCGACGAGGGCCTCATCCGGAACGTTGAGGATGATGAAGATGTGAACGTTGACGCCGAGTTCATCCAGTGCAGCGGCTTGTGCGGCCGTACGCGGGAAGCCGTCGAGAAGAAAGCCATTTTGCTGCACATCATCCTGAGCGAGACGTTCCTTAACGGCACCAATGACAACGTCATCGGGCACGAGCTGGCCGCTTTCCATGAGGGCCTTGGCCTTTTTACCCAGCTCCGTTCCGGCTGCGACCGCTGCGCGCAGCATGTCGCCTGTCGAAAGGTGCACGAGCCCAAAGGCCTCGCGAATGTACTCGCACTGCGTGCCCTTGCCCGAAGCCGGGGCGCCAGAGATGATCACGCCGAGCGGGCCGACATTGTCGTCTTGGTCCTGGTCCTGGTCCTGCTCTTGGTCCTGCGCCTCGGCGGCGGCGCCGCGTCGCGAGAAGCGCTTCGAGACGTGCTTGTTCAGTTTACGGAGCACAGATCGTGCGGACATGCGTTTTGAGCCATGTTCCCAGGCAGCGTCGACAATCTCGCCGTGACGCCAGGTACCGCTGAGCTTGGCGCCGCTCGCGTACGTGTACACGCCGTCGCCGTCGCGCATGTCATCGGCCCAGGCGCCTTCGAATTTGTCGCCATTGCTAAAGACCTCGACACCCGGGCCGTTCTTCTTGCCGCCGACCCAAGTCCCCTCAAAGGTATCGCCGTTCGGGTACGTGTACAGCCCTTGTCCCTCCTTGACGCCCTTGGCGTACGCCCCCTCGTACCTGGCGCCGCTGGCGAACCTGTACACGCCCTCGGCCTTGAGCAGGTCCTCCCCAAAGTCGCCCTCGAACTCGTCACCGTTCGTGAAGACCACCTTGGCGCGGCCGCCGCGCGTCACCGCCGTCTCCACCTCCTCCTCGCCATCCAGGTACTGCACGCTCTGCACCTTGGCCATCTTCCCGCGCTCCCCTCGCTGCTCCTCGCTCGTCTCGCTCGCCTCCCTCGCGCTGTTCTCGGTCTGCCTCGCCTTCCCTTCCTCGCCAAGCCCGCCGCGCGTGCAGCGCGTGCTCGTCTTGCTTGCGCCTTTGCTGGTGTTTGCTCTCCTGTACGTCCCGCTCCCCGATGCCGCTCCGCGCCGCTCTTTCCCGCTCCGCTTGCCCCGCGTTTTTCCTGGAGCGCTTCCCGCGCGGCTCCTCGCGCGTACGTCGACGCGGCGCGCGGCGGCGGGGCGGGCGCAGCGAGCGCAGCGCAGCGGCGCCGACGCGCGTGAAGAGCGCGTGAAAAGCGCGGCGGCGCGGCGTGAAAGGGGGGCCGCCTAGAGCGGCGCTAGCCCCTGCTAGTGGCCGCTGGCCCGCTTGCACACAATACAGCGCAACGACGGCGGCACGTGCGGCACGTGCGGCACGAGCTAGCTAGCTGGCGCGGCTTGGCGCGGCTTGGCGTGGCTTGGCGTGGCTTGGCGCCGCGCGGCGGGCGCGGCGGGCGAGGCGGGCGAGACGCGACGGACGCAAGAGCAAGGCGGGGAGGACAGCGGACCTCCGCGGCAGCAGCGAGCGCCGGGGCCGTGACGCAGCGACAGCGACGCGCAAGGGACCGGCGCGTCGACTGCGAGCCGGGGCCAAGCTGCGGCTGCGGCTGCTGCGTGAGAAGCCGGGGATGTCGACCTTGGAGGCGAAGATCTTTTGCGGGTGCCGGTAATCTCGGGAATGATGGCTGGCAAGCGACAGGCAAGCTATATTTTCGACGCATACGTATACTACTAAAGAGGGGGTAAGGGTAGGGAAGAAGAGAGGTTGTGAGCGAGGGGTTTTAGCTTTGGAAATCGCCGTCGAAGGAGCGAAAGCCGGCAAGCTTGAAGAGAAAGTAGAACTCGGCGTCAGGAAGCTGGTGGCACCAGTTCCAGGCCGACGTAAGGCGGCCATCAATGCAGGATCCAGCCTCGAAAAAGTTGTCCGCGCCCGAACCGTCGAAAGCACGCTTGAAGAAATCCTGCAAAATGGTACGGACGGCGTCTTCCACGGAGCCGAAGCGCGCCTCGACAAGGTCCACGAGAGCGGGGTCTTCCGGGAGCTTGTTGATGATAAATTTGAGACAGCTGACGAGCGCATTGAGAATGCGTGGGACCTGATTGTACTTGTCGATAAAAAGCAAAGCGTTCGGCACGTTGCTGTCGCCCAGGTGAATTACACTCGAGCCTACCCAACCCTCGACAGTGTGCCCGAGACGCTGCTGCACAGCATAGAGGATGCCATGCATAGCTTTCGATGTGAGCGGCGCAGGCTGCAGACGATGCACGCCCTGGCCCGTGTTGCGTAACTTGTAAGGGCTCTCCGCGTCGAGAAGATCGCTCTCGGCCACACTCCAGAGACGGAACATGTCGTGAACAATCTCACGCCAGAGCGTGAGCGACTGCAGCACATAATGGTACTGGCGCTCGTGCGTGTGCGTGAGTCGAGACCCCGAGTCGCCGCCGTAAATGGCCAATGACCACTTGGAGGAGCCCACGTTCTCGCCACCAAAGTTTTCCTTGAGCAAGGTAATGATGTAGTCAATCGGCTTGCAGTTGCTGTTCAGGTACGAGGAGTTGTCTCCGATGCTGTACAGACAGCGCTTGATCTCGTCTGCTGTAATGTCCGTCTTGGATTCATAGCTGCGACTGCTGTATTTGCGCGAAATGAGTTCGATCGCTCGCTCCTTGAGCTTGATCTCACGCTGAATCTGAGGCCGCGTCTTGCCGTCTGGCAAGATCTCCATCGTTGCCGTCGAGATGTTCTCGTCGCGGAGCACGTCCAACGCACCCTTGGACTTGAGCAACGAGTACACTGTTTGCATGGGAGAGACGAGGGAGAACTCGAGCGTCTCGCGCACTTCGGGGATCATCGAGTCCTGCAAGAGGTAAATCATCTTTCCGTAGGTGCCCCTCATCTTTTCCGGATTCATGACCTTGTACCTGCGACCGACCTCAAAGACCCTTCGAAAGGTGGTTGAATATTTGGCAAAGTTACGATCTTCCACGAGCCGCTGCGCAAAATCGTACTTGTAGGCGGTCGCGACACCCGTGAGTGTAGCCATTACGCACTTGATGAGCGCGTGCAGACGTTTGGCCTCCGTCTTGAACTCGCGGCCGTCTACGACGTTGGCGTAATCGCTCGAGCGCATGATCGCGTGGATCAACCGGAGCCGCGCCCGCTCTTTGTACTCGAGCCGCAGAGGAATGTACCTCGATCGCTCCAGGTACCACGCACCGATCTGGTCTTTAGCCTCCTCGCTGAGCGCCTCGCCTGGAGCGGAGACCAGGCCGAGGGTCGACATGAGCCCGCGGCCGGCGCCCTGGCCCTCCTGGGCACGCCGGATGTCGGCCCGTTGCTCCTCGAGCAGGGCCTGGATCTCGTCCACCGTCAGGTACGCCTCATCCTTGTGCTGCTCATCCAGCATGGCGCTTTCCTTGCCCTCCTGCTGCCGCTGCACCTTGGCCGCCACGGCCTTGGCGCTCTCCTCGTAGGCGCGCAGCTCCTGCTCGTCTTCCGCGAAGCGGTCCTTCGTTTCCGCCGGGGCTGCCGCGGCCTCGACGGTCCCGGCCGCGGCCTCGGTCTCGGTCGCGGTGCGGGCGCCGTCCTTCGCCTCCGCGCCCGCCGCGCCCGCCGCGCCCGCCGCGCCCGCCGCAGCGGCCTCGCGCGCGGGCTCGGCGGCCTCGCGCGGCTCGTCGCCGTCCGTCATGGGCTCGCGCGCCGGCGGCTCCCGCGCCTGCGCCCGCGCCTGCGCCTCGGGGCCGTGCAGCCGCGCCTGCTGCAGCGCCGCCGCCACGTCGGGGACCTCCTCGCTGCGCTGCGCCTTCTGCCGCGCCCCCGCCGGCATCGACGGAGCCGCGCGCGCGGGTTGTGGTGCTGCCGCCGCCGCTCGCCTTGCCCGCCTTGCACGCCTTGCACGCCTTGCACGCCTTGCCGCCTTGCCTCAGAGGCGCATGGTGAATACTACTGCAACGGGAAAGATGACTGGGTCGAAACGAGTCAAAGCAAAGATTGGGGTATAGAATGAGAACCTAGAGAGCAGCAGCAGGACAAGGCAAGGCGCCCCGCGCCGCCAGGCCGATGTTGGTGCGCGTCGTCGAGGGCGTGAGCGTCGGCGGCAGCTTGGTAAGTTTGTGTTTGGCAAGAAGGACTACAACTTATGGGGCCAATCAGTTGGGGAGAGGAGGTGGGCGGGTGCAATGGGCGGGTGTAAGAGGAAGAGAGCAAGAAATAGGCCTAGGATGGAGTTTTTTTTTAGACGTGACAGGCGGAGGGGGTCGCGCCGGCAAAGAGTGCGAGCCGAGGACAAGCTTAAAAAATAGGTATAGCCTGTAAAAATCCAAGATCAAGAGGTTGTATAGTAAACGGCCGGTGAAAAGAACAAAAGATTTGCCATGGTTGGTGTTTCGCTCGCCAGAGACAACGCCTGACCTCTCTGCGACCAACACGTTCCTACCTAGGCCTAGGCCTATACTCGCAGTCAAGATCATTACGTTCATTCGCCGTCGACAAAGATCATCCCGCCTCTTTCTTTCCTTCGTCATCGACAAAGATCATCGCACGCTTCTTTTTGACTTGGATTACGCTTCTTGATGAAACAAAAGACGATGCAAGACAGGAAGTCACTCGGCCAGTGATGCTCGAGTCGGCGAATGCCAAGGTCCCACCCAGCCTCATTTTACACCCTTTTCAACGCCAAGCTCCAAGCCGCATGCCGCCGACGCCTTCGCCACGCCTTCGCTCGCGCTCCTCCATTCCCTCCATCATTCCACAAGCAAGACCAAGTCCACGTACTCCAAGACCACCCTCGCGAGCTCGGCCAGCCGGCTGGCCTCCACGCCCGGCGAGTGACAGTTACCAAGCACGCGTCCCGGCGGTGCGCGAGTCTCGCAGTCGCACCTCTCTCCCAGCGCGGCGCCGCCTCGCCTCGCCTCGCCTCGCCTCGCCTCGCCTCGCCTCGCTCGCGCGCGGGCCCGCCGCGTCCGTCCGCGAGCTCCCGCGCGCGCCGCGCCGGCCCGCGCTTTTGCGTTGCGCGCAAAGCCGTTCGCGCGGGCGGGCATCCATCGGTCGAAGTCGCTGCATCCATCATCCATCCATCCATCCATCGGCGCCCGCGACGCGCCCGCGCGAGGCCCGCGCGAGGAGAAGAACCCCGCGCGCGGGACGGCGCTCGGGACGGCGCCTCGAGCTCGCGGGCGCGAGCGAGCGGACGGAGGAGGAGGAGTCGCGGACGTCGGCAGGCATCCGAGCCGAGCCGCGCCAAGCCGGAGCGCTTGGCGCGGAGGACTGGTGTAGGCGCCGGGAGCGTCTGCGACTCCTGCCCGCCGGCCGGACGGCCGCGAGCGCCCTCCCGGGACGGGCGTGCGCTAGCTCCGAAATCACGGGACACGTGTCGCCGGTTATCATTCACGAAATTCTACGACGATATCAACGCGCAAATTTGAAAGCTGCTTCATAGACAAACCCGTTGCGGGTGAGCGAGCGAGCGAGCGGGCGAGCGCCCGTTGATCTCGCTTCAGCATCACGACGTCCCACCCACGCTCGAGTCTCACCCAACTCGGACCAAAGAGAAAGGACTTGCTAGCTCTCGCTGGCTAGCTAGCTTGTTGACCTGCGGCTCGTCCAGGGGAGCCAAGCCGAGTAGCAGGCGGACCTTCTCCGGGTGGATCGCCCCTTGCTGATACGCGTCTTTCATTTCAAGGGTGGGTCCAAAAGTAGTGTCCCGAGGGTCGCTCGTCAGGTTCGTGACGGAGCACATTGTGCTTCTCCTCCGCTCCAGGCTTGCTCCCCGCCTTGCACGAACAGCGCTGACGTACACGACCTCAAAAGTAGGTGTGATTTTGGAGCGAAACGAAAACACCGACAAAAACGAGGCACACAAAATCAACGCACACACACGCACACTGCGATTAAAAATCTGGCAAAGGAGAAGCGTCGGAAGCATCGACTCGTGTCCCGAAAGTTTGTCTCCGGATCGGAAGACGCAACCTGAGAAAACATTGCAATCCCCTCTCGTCCCTGGGCCGCTCGCTTGAGCGACGACCAAGTAATTCAGGATTCGTCTTGTCTGCTGTAGCCATTCTTTGAGACCACCATGCGCAGCCACCAAAGCACGCAAGGCTTTTGCGAACCAGAAGCGGCTTCCCCCCCACCGCTCCCGCCGACGTCGTTGACACAATCATCTTCTCCTTCCCCGCTCGCGTCTCCGTCCTCGCTCCGCTCATCATTTCCCAAGAACATGAGCCCTACCAAGCTGCAGCAGCATCAGAACGTCACTGACACGCTCGGTGCCGCGGTGAGCAAGCTCCGCATTACGGTTGATGACAATCTCTCCGCCGAGGAAGGCATCGATACCTCCGAAGAGGCCAAATCTCCCACGGGAGCAGGTGAATCTCTTGCGCAGCAGCTTGAAGATCTCCGCCGATTTTTCCGCCTCGTTGCCGCCGCGTCGTCACCCAAACTACACCAACCACCTAAACTTGTCAGACAAAACAGCTCTGCTTCTGGCCAACGTCTTCCCAGGCTCGCGAGATGGCGCAGCGAGGAGAGGCAACAAGCCAATGACCTCGGCACAACTTCATCTGCACCGCGGCCGCAATCCACACGCGCGCGGGGAATTTCCATGCTCGATGGCGTGGTGCGCAAAATGCGACGGTCCTCTTCACGGTCATCACCTGCTCTTCCATCACCAACATCGTCCCCGCGCGAACGGACGCAATCCACCCCCAGCTCTCCATTTCCCGCCTCGAAAGTGCCAAATTGTAGCGCGAGCAGCACCCCCGAGGGCGGTGCTTCGCCTGCAAGCGTTGGCGCCTCGTCACACTCGACTCATTCATTGCCAGTGCCCAGCCCACATACGCGGTCACGCTTCCGCTTCCCTGCCCGAGCACGAACACCGCCAGCTTCGAAAACAAGCGCGCTTTCAACCGGTGCAGGGAAAGCTGGACCCAAGCATACATCTACAGAGGATGATACCCGTACGCTCGAGTGGTGGCGTGCTCGCTCGGGTCTTGCCGTCGAGCTTCTCACACAATCGCCAGATTGCGTCACCTCTTTCCTCAAATGTGACCAAGAGTTTTCGCTGCCGCAACGAAAGCAACTTTTGCAGGAACTTTTTTCACTCTGCCTTGCGGATGTAGAAAGCGATCCGCGACAGCAGCTCTTGCTCGCGAATCTCGCCGAAGACCTTCTTGAGGCTGAACTGCAAGCGCATTCAGGCGCCGAAGACAAGGAAAGCAGCGTCGAAGGTGCAGCATGGCTGCGCTCCAGCAGTAGCGCTGCCTCTGTCTTTCTCACGACATATCTGCGACGGCCCGAGTGCGAGGCGGCGGTGATCGCCCTTCTTGACAACGCACTCGACCCTGCACAATCCAAGAATGGGCCTTCTTCGGACCCCGCCATTCTGGCAGAACGCATTCTTCGCAAGCTTCGACCCGACGCCGTCCCTGCAGGCATGCGCTTATTGTGCCGTCAACTTGCCGCGCTCGCCCCGCCCGGTTTGCGCGAGCCACTCCTTGGCGGCTTTATCATTCTCAAGTTCATCAACCCGAGCCTGGTCTCAGTTCCACGTTCTACTCATGCACAACGAGTACTCGTGGATGTTGCTCGTCATTTGCAGCATCTTGCAAACCACGCTGCAACGCCAGATGCGGCTCGAGCGAAGAACGCTGATCTTGACGCTTTCCTCACGGCCAATCGAGGTGCCATTCTGGCTGTCTTTTCGTCTTTTAGCTAGCTAGCATGGATGCTGAACACATCCAAGCAATGCTAACCTCTTTGTTTTTGATCATAATCGTGTACGTTCCCGCATAAACTCAAACTTTCAAGCTGTTCCCTTTTGTTTTCTTTGTCCTGGTTTTCTGAAGAGCTTTGCCTAACTTTTAAAGAGTCTGTCGCCGAAATCGCCAAATCCCTGCCAAAATCACAAAACCCCTTGATTGATTGCGTGAATAATTTGCCCACTCGCGCAAGAAAAGGCAAGGTGGCACAGCGCCTAGGGTCAAGCTTGAAGCTCCCTCTTTTTCTTCTTTTTGACCCAAACCTACAACTACCGGGGCAATCATCATCATCAACACCAACAAAACCATCTCGCAGAATGCGGCCGCGCGAGCTTTTCGCCGTTGCGGCGCCCGGGCTCGAGGCTCTCACCCTGCGCGAGCTTCAGACCACGCCCTTTGGAAACTTTTCGTTGCCCAAAGCTTTGGCTGGTGGCATTGACTTTCGAGGCCACGACCAAGCAATCTACCGGGCCAACCTATGGCTGCGCACATCGTCGCGCGTTCTTGTCCGTGTAGGCCACGGCAAGAGCACACACAAGAAAGAACTCGTGCAAAAGCTACGAAGGATGGACTGGACACCCTTTTTGCAACCCCGCGACACCAAACTTATCGTTCGCGCGAGCTCTAAAAAGTCCAAGCTGATTAATACGGCACTTCTTGAGGAGGCCGTGAAAAGTGCTCTCGACAGATACTCGAACGAAAGGTCGGCCAATGAGCAAGAAATCGTCATCTCCTTCAAGCATGACCAATTCACCGTATCAATCAACAGCAGCGGGGATAATCTCCATAAACGCTGGTACCGCCAGCAAGTTGCCACGCCAATGCCACTCCGGGAAACCTTGGCGGCTGGCGCCCACCTGTCTTCATGGGCGGCTGCTGAAAGCAATCCAGACTCCGATGTCAAGCTCCCAAGCGCAATCGTGGACCCTTTTTGCGGCTCAGGGACGCTGCCCATCGAGGCAGCTCTCATCCTTGCAACCTGTGCCCCTGGACTTGTGCGCCTCCAGCAGCATCCGAACCGCGCCTATGCATTCGCAGACTGGCCCAGTTTTGACGAGCAACGATTTGCGCAAGTCATTGGAGAAGCCATGTCTGTGCGCAAGGATCGTCCTCCGCAAGGAAGTGGGCCGATTGCCTTCGGCTTTGATCGGGAGCGCGCCGCGGTGGAAATCGCCGAGAAGTGCGCCGCACGAGCAGGCGTTCAAGATTGGTGCGCCTTTGAGCAGCGCGATATCACCGTGGAAGGCCTTGCATCGCCTGGTCTCCAGCTACATTCTATGAAAGCGGGTCTATGCTCGAGAGGGGCTATCGTCACCAATCCACCGTATGGACCCCGCTTCAAAGGACCAATACAGTCCATCTTCACTGCCCTTGGATCCCAGCTCAAGGAGCACTGCAAAGGCTGGCAACTTGCTTTGATTGCGCCTGCTGACTTCCCAGGCATCAGGACGCTCGGTCAATCAGGGCTTTCTCATCATCATGCAAAGCAAATGCTCGAGGTCAACAATGGTGGTAGGCGCATGAAAGTGTTCGCAACGCCTGAAGTTGTCTGATACAGACGCGAAGCAAATGATACAACAAGGTTCGCAATACCTAATGCTGTCCAAAATTGTTGCTCGAGGTCAGTAACGGACGTACTTCACTCTTTCCGCATCCAAAGGAGTTTGATGACTTGAAGCCTGGCTAGAGGTGTACTGATGGCACCGAATGAGATTGCGCTTGGCCGTCGAGACGAGCTGGTTTGCCGCAAAGATATCATGTGGGATGCAAAAAGAAAAGTAAAACGAGAACAAGAGCAAAAAAGTACTATACTTCACGCGATGAAATTAGCCCTATCTTTCTTTTTGGTTTAACGCCGCTTTTCATTCTCCAAGAGGATGGTGTTTCCGAGTTTCGGGATCTCATCGAACACGTTACTCGGAAAGGCAACGAGCAGAAACTGAATGTCCTGCATCTTTCGATTCACTTCAACATAGCGACGAAAGACGAAGACGGAACCAATGGCCAAAAAGCCCCAATTCAGTACAAGCATCAGCCGGCCCGTATTGACTTGCGTGGCGACAATGTCCACGAGGTGATCTTTAAAGTACTCCATGGACTTTTGCAAAGCCTCCGAAATCATGTGAATGGTATGCTGCAAGAGAAAGAGAAACTCTACTGGCGTCTGATCTCCCTCAGCAACAGCTTGCATGGCGGCTTGACGCTCTAGCGGTGTCATATCCTGTGCAACTTCAAAAAGAGCGAGACCGGCTGCTAACTCGTCGTTTAAGAACTCCATAGCTCGCATTAGACCAGACCTCGCCGCGTCACTCATCGGGAGGTCTGGATACGCTTTGCACGTGTCAAAGCAAGCACCATCAAAGAGGAGGCTGTACTGCTCCGGAAACGAAGTTTTGTCCTGGACTGCATCGATGCCTAGCGTCTCGTTGCCATAGGTCAAGAGGTTGTTCGTTTGTTCCACCTTCGCTAAAAGAGCTTCAGCATAGGCCCATTTCTCGTCGGTCCTGTTATCCCAGATGCTCCAGGACTCGTCATCAATCTCTCCACTGGTCATCCGGAGGAAACCGTCCTGGACAAAGTACATTGTGTTGTGTGATGTGACCCATCGCCTTCCGGCGGCATTGACCATGCGGCTAAGCGAGATGCGCGTTGACATGGATACATTTTCGTAAAGGAAGACAGCAACTACGTATACGAGAGTGATGAGAAAGGGCGCACTTTGAAGCGTCACGAGGCGTACGAACGCTAGAGCATTCTTGCGGCGGCCTTTGCGCTTGCGCTTGTCTGATTTTCTCTCGCGCCTCTTGCGCGCCGGGATGACACGAACTTCTCGTTTCCCAGAGAATGTAACTCTATTCGGTGGATCTTTGGAAGACTTGCCGCTTACCTCCATCAGATCTTCAGACGCTGCCGAGTCTTGGCGTGCCAACTTGTCTCTATTGCGTCTCTTGACGATTTCGATCTCCTCAGCCACGGACCGCTCCGCGATACTTTGCGCCCCGAGGGGAACTGGACCCTCTTCGCGGCTCTCTTCGCCATCGTCAAAGTCGTAATCGAACTCCTCCCGCAAGCGCTCGCGAACCATCGTGTTTCGCTCTTGGGATTCGAGGAACACGCGCTTGATCATTCCTCGCGGAACCTGGAAAAGCGTTGTGCAGCTCGTGTCAAACGACAGGTACGCCTCACGGATCGTTGGAATTGTCACGAGGAGCGTGTACATGAGGAATGCACTCGACGTAAAGATCACGTTCATCCACTGATATGTGCGCACCGCCGCGAGTTCTTCAACTGCAATCTCGGCATATATACCGCTGGCCTTGTTCGACGCTTCAAAGATTGACACGGGCGCGTTGTTGAGAACGTATTGGCACGACGTCCCGCACGCGTGGTTAAATGAATCCGCTTCGTCGTCCAATTCGATTTGCTCTTGCACGCCATCCATTTCTGTAATAACTTTATGCACCGCGAGCCATAGACTGGTGTTTTCGTAGCCTTCAGAAGAGCTGGAAAAGATCGGAATTGTTGGCTCCGCGTTGAGTTGCTCAAGTTCCTCGTTGTTGTCGTTTACAGCAGACTCAGTGACTTGCACATGGGTCTCCAGCAAAAGTGCACTGTCCGTTTGTATAAGCGTGATGAGCTCCTGCGCCTCCGTCATGGTCATGTTGTTGTCGTAACCAATGTTAAGCCCGCTCACCGCGACGGCCAGATCAATGAGGTAAAAGGCACGCTTCATTGAGTTGCCTACCTGCGTAATGGCCTCCATTCCCTGCTCATATGCTTCTTGCCGGATAAACCACTCGGTCAGCGTTAACACAAAGCACACAAGCGCAGAAAGAAATGTAAGACGTTGGTATTTGCGCACCTGCTTTCCTTTACGCGCGATGCCACGTTGCACGCGGTCATACACAGACCTTTTGCGTCCAATGGTGGAGGCCATCTCACTTGCTGAATCTTGCGAATGGTTTTCATTCTCCGGAGAGGCGAGCACAGAGTCAAGCAATACACGCTTCATGCTTGCTCCGAGATTGCGCGAGAACTGTTGCTGGCCCTCAGCACCGATTGATTTCTGCGAGCGGGCGGAGTCGGGCTCCACACGGTTCTTCTTCGACGCGCGATCCGAGTTCGACCGTGCTTCTGCGCTAAGAAGCTTGATCACCTGGTTCTCTTTGGTGCGTTGCAGAGCTGGCTTAGTGTTCAGGGTGTCGTCCTCGTCCATTTCAGATGACCCTTGGCTTCCATTTTCCACGCGGGCACTTGAATTTTTAATGTCCTCCTCTGCCTTGCCTCGACCTGTGACTTGGAGGACATCAAGCGTTGGCACATCGTCCGGATCAATGTCCAGCAAGTCGCCATCGTTCGCCGGAGACCCAGGCGCAACCGCTGTTGAACCATCCGACTCGTGCCCTACGAGATCATCGGATCCAGCCTCGCCTTCCAGAGAATCCTCGCGTTGGAGGTCTGGGATGACTTCGGCCCCACTATCGCTTCCGGAATCCACTTCATGGCCATCAGCAATAGGCGACAGCGGGGCCCGTAGCCGCTGGCTGGACTTTGTAACCGACGCCTCATCGTAGCGGGAGTGCAGATCTTGAGAGCAGGCCTCGGAAGGCGGGGCCAAAACCATCTCCATATCGATGGAGAGGACAACAATGCTAAAGTCCATGGCTGGTTTATCAAGATGCGGTGGGACCTGCTTGGTGATAACCTTGGACTCAACGTTGTAATTGATGCCGTGCAGGCGCATGAGTCCCTCACCGTCCGTAGCAAGAAGGTGCTGAAAGGATTCATCGTTGAAGTCGTCGTCGTCCATAAACGCCCTGAGATTCCCAATGCGGCCATCCTTGTCCGGAACAGGAACCTGAAGAACTTTTGTCAACGCACCGCGCGATGCAAAGTGGATGTTCCACGAGTGTCGATCGACGCAGAAAAAGTCCTGTTTTTCGACTCGCTTTCGGTAAAGCTGGCCGTGAAAGACGACCTCTCCGCTCTGCTGGTCGATCTCGGAAGTCACCTCAAGATGCGTGGCGATCGCATAGCCCGACGCGTGGAGACTCCAAATATCGATTTGCCGCTGCAGAAACTCTGTCGTCTGGTTCAAATGCTTGGCAAGGAAAGCGTCGTGCATCTTGCGATACGGCTCAGGTACGATGGTATTGATGGACTTGCCAACTAAATCGTCCGCGTTGCTGTAGCCAAGCATCTTTAGAAGGTTTGCACTCACGCTGCGGATGATGCCAAGCGAAGATTCTTCTCCACTAATGGTCATAGTGCCATGGATGCTGTTTTTCAGATTGGCCATCACACCACCTTGTGAACGCTCTGCCTCCTCTTCGAGAGAGATGGCCTGGTCCATTAAGGCAGAAGCCATGAACTTGTCGTTGATCACGAACTCGAGATAGAGGCTGTAGAGGCGGAAGACCACGGAGGAATCATTGGTGATGCGCATGAGTTGCTCGAGGTGAAAGTTTGCATTATCCGAGGTCCGCCGCAGTTTGTATGCGAGACGAAGAAGCTCTTCTTGATTGTGAGAGCCAGATTTGAGGTGCTTGAGCACAGAGACAATGTGCTCCATGGCCTGCATGACGGTCTGCTGCGCCTGATTGATATGGTTGTCAAAGGCCATGAAATTGATGGCTCCACCACCCTCCATACCGGTGCTGCGGGCGGTTTCGACGTCAAGCTGGTGTTTGAAGACAACAAAACGTTCGTCGAACTGGAGCTCGAGATTCTTGCATTTTTGCATGAGCCGCTCGGAGCGGAGCGTGTCTTTTCCACAGTCACGCAGCAGGAGCGACACATGAATAGCCAAGAAGGCGCTTCGAGGAAACTGTTCCTCAACGAGATGCAAGTAGTCTTTACGGCACTTGTCCCAGGCGGTTTGAGGCAGCGGATACTTTGCGCGCAAGATAAGCTCTGCCACCATTGGGGATTCGACCCCACTGATAGGCGTGTGCTTGAGCTTGCGGAGACGAGCTCCAATCAGAGAGTCGCATGTGAACCAGCACAGGGGCGCGCCGACGACGAAGGCCATGAAGGCGCCGTAGCGATCTTCCGTGTCGCTATATGCGAGCATCTCCAGGACGAGACAGAGCGTGGAGAAGAAAAAGGTTCCGTAGACGGCCATGGAGACCTTGTTGAGTATCATCGAGTAAAAGGGCATGTAGTAAAAGTAAGCAAAACTGAGAATCAGCGCGCTGATGACAATCTGCACGACGAGCACGAGGGAGTTATCAGAGCCAATGGCAACAAATGTGAAACTCATGAGACCGCGAAGTCCCAACGAAAGAGCGTGCATGCGGCCGTGTACTTTGGCCCCGACGTCCCCTGAAGCCGGGCTCCGCTCAATGATGACCATGACGGCCATACCGGAGGTGGCGACGAAGATCAAAACGAGAATGGCCACGACTGTCCCGAGAATGATATGGACCGTGCCTCCGCACGTAATGTTGTCGCTAAGTGTATCTGCGCACTGAAAAATTTGCAGCAGCGAATCGAGCGCTGGCACGTACAAGATCGTTGTCAGGAGATCCAATGCGAGGCGCAGGGGGGTCAGGAGCCAGAGTTGCTTGACTCCCTCCGTGGCGAAAGCGTACCCAACGTAGATGACGGCGCCAAAGGTGGCGAGGACAAAGCAAAGGCTAGCGAGAAACATGGTCAGCGTGAGACTGCTTGTCCCCGATGAGATCATCGACAGGTTGCTAGCCTGCAAGATGGGCACGAATTTATCCGCGACCCATTCACTCCAGGGGAAACCGGAGTTGACGTTAAAGGTGAACGAGAGCAGCTGCAGGAGATTCATTGCCTCGGTGGCGCCCGTGATCCAAATAGAAGTCTTGTTCTGTCCCTTTTGCAGAAGACTTAGTACACCAAGAAGGCCGAAGCGAAATTTGCCAACGAGAGAGCCATATTTGCGAACGTTGCTGATTTCGCCTCCAAAGTCTGTTTTCGCCTGTTCGAGTCCCAGCGCCTCGTTCAGATACTTGCGCGGGTGTGATTTGTCGATCATGATGCCGGGTGTAGCCAGGCAGCGACCGTGTCACCCGAGCTGGGCACCGCTGCCCTGCGCAGTGACGACTGCCGTCCCGTGCTGCCCTGCTTGCACGTTATAAACTGTCTATCCTCTGTTCCAGGTCTGACCCTGTTTCGTCAGGGGACGAATAGACGGGGAAAGGGGAAGGGGGGGGGGGGGGGCAAGGCAAACCTAGCCAAGCCAAGCCAAGCTAAGCTAAGCTAATGCAAGCTCGAGGAAACGCACAATGCTTTGCGTCCCCCCCAAACGGACCTCGGCAAGCAACCAAAAGCGAGCGAGTCAGTCAGCCCTCTGGGCAGTTGGGGTTTGGTGCGAGGGTGGAAGACATGCACCGCGCCGAAGCGGTAAAAAGCCCCGACAAGCAAGCAAGTAAGCTGCCTTGCTCGCTACTCAGCATATAGAGGGAATGCCGTGTCGCAATCGCCGCGACCAGACAAGCTCGCACCCCAACCGTCCGGGTCCAAGTCGGTTCCAGACCGAGACCACTGCCGCTCCGCCTCCTTCTTTGCTTCCTCGTTTCCTTGTTTCCTTCCTCTTTCCACCTTCCTCCACGTGCGTGGAGGCTGCCGTCCGTTTCTTCCGTCTATTTACGTAGAAACCTCTGCTCTCTCCGTTTGTCCCAGTGCCATCCGCGCAGAGTGGCCTCCGTGGCTCTGTCCTTTCAAGTCGTGCCCCTGGCTCGTCGTCTAGACCGGGCCAGCAGAGTCGGAGATGCTGGCCTTCTCCCCCGAGCGGCCACGGTAAGTCGCCCTCTCCAGCCGGCTGCAGCTGCATCGGGCGGCCACGAACGTGGAATCGCTGCGCCGCCAGCTTGACGATGAGGTGCACCGTGGCCCGTCCTCTCGAAACGGTCATATCTGGGCTTCCTGTCCCGAGACACGCAGCTGCAGCTGCAGCTGCAGCTGCAGCTCGCAGTCGCTCGCTCGCTCGCTTGCTAGCAGGCTGACGAATGCGTCTGTGCTCCATCGCGCGAAGAACCGTGGCTGCCGGTCTTGTGCTCTGGCCTGTGTTCTGCGCCCTCGAGCCAGGCGCGGCGAGGCTCCAGCTATCTGCCAGCCACGAGCCACTGTCTGCAGTCCCACTCGTCCATTGGCGGCAGGAAGCGCAAGAGACGCTCCTGAAAGCGAGCGGTTGAGCCTTGCGACGCCTCGCTTATGCTGCTGCATAGCAGGCCCTAGCTCGAGATAGAGCCCACCTCTCGCGCGATGGAAGGCAACACGTTCAGGCCTGGCCCAGCGCTGCTGCTGTTATTGCTGCAACTGCTGCCCTGGCGACCGCCTGCGGAATCGACATCGACATGACATCGACATCGACATCGAGCCCCGCTGGGTGCCTTGCCTGCACTGCACGATTGCCTGCCTCCGCGCCCCACCTCAGACAGCCATTGTGCGGACGAGGGAGATCGTGTTCCTGGTTGCACCATGCAAGAGGGGAGGTCTATCGCAAGCTTGGCTTGACAGTGAAGCGTGGCGCACCTCCTGAGTCTCGCTTCCATCATCAGCCATGGCACTGCCGTTCGCGAGCCACTGCCAGCAGCACGAACGAGTCGGGACGGTCAGCGCCGATTACCTCGAGGACATGAAAGAGCCCTCCGCGAGAGGGTAGCATCGATCGGGATCGGTTTTTCTCGGACCTGCTCAGTCTTGGAGTGCGACTGCTGCTAGAACAATGAGGTCAAGCCACAGCACGGCCGATGCACCGCAGGTTGTCCGGGAATCGCCATTTTTTGCTTGCTAGCTCGTTTCGAGCGGTTTCTTGGCGTCGACGGGGCCGGTATGGTGTGCCGAACTCTGGCCTCGGGACAAATTAAACTCGCTGCAAGAAAGATGTTACCTTCGCTTGAAGCTGCTAGTTGACGTCATAAATTCTTTTGGAGGACAGGACGGTGATGCAATGCTTGCTGGTGGCTACAGATTCAGGCCAGGAAAAGAGAAGGAACAGGACACCGCCAGTGCGGAGCGGAGCCTGACCCCGTGAGCCGATCTGCCGGTCCTCGGGCGATTGTCGCAGCTGCATTCCAAAGTGTCGTGTGCAATTGATCCTCGTGCAAATTGGCCGTTAGGCCTTCTTACCTTCTAGTAGCGAGGAAGTCGTCATGCTAGCTACGCCACGGGAACTAGCTCACTCACGGTCACCTCTGTCTGCAACTCTTTTATCTTGGTGCCGCTTCTGAGCTCTGTTTGGTATGGAGAAAACCGCCGAATGTCTGAAGAACGCACGGATATCCTTCGCTTCGTTAGAATTGAAATGAATGAGACACGGACGGGGAGCTTCTTTGGTTTCACTCCGCTCGGTTCCGCTGCCGTGTGCAAGTTCCTGCGCCCTCTTTCTTCCTGCCGAGAACATGCATCACCCATGCCAAGCCAACCGTCCACGACATTTATGACGCATTTAATGGGGTGTGCGCCTTCGTTGCCCTTCCGCAACAGTTCAACAGCCCCCATAAGCCCGACTCCAACAAAGCGACCCTCACTACCGCGAACCTTCTGTCCAGATATGTCAAGACGCTTACAGTCATGGCTCACGCATTTATCAATGCATCCGTGCATTCCCGCTTGAGGTTCTACCACCCCAAGTGAAGATCGATACCTCTCGACGGCGACGGCAAGGTCACGAGTGGCGAGGCGGAACAGGCGATGGAGCGCTGCATGGCCACGCGCGCCGCGATGCGGCCTATAGCGACCGTGCCGTGCCTCCGCGTCCGTGCCGTCAGCAGTGTTCTTCCTATCCATTCGCCAGCCGCTCAAGCTGTCAACGGTTTCGTTCACCCAGTTCGACTCTTCGGACGGCGAAGGGAATTTTAGAGGGCAGCTGCTGTAGCTGAAGAAGAAATAACGACGGAGCCGTGTGTCATTGGCCGCGCCCCGGGGAGGGAACCTTGTGCTGTTGAAAGCTAGATTTTTTTCACTCGGCTTTCTTTTTGACCTGGTACTTGACCAGGTGCTAAGCAGTCGGCGGAGGCAAACTGCCGCTCTTTTTTTCCCACCTTCTGTAGCTTGCGTCCGGCGATGAGGTTTCGAAGGAACCATGAAATCTTTGCCAATTGTCTGCGGTAACTGTAAGTAAGCGGCTCGCGTCCGGCCGACATATCACGCTCCCGCGAATCTTTCGTCGCCATGGAAAAAAGGATGAGCCTTTTTGGTTGCGCTCGTCAATCTTTCACTGGCTTTGGAGACATGCGAACAGTCAGCAGCTAGCTGCTGTGATCGAAGAAGCTACAGCGTCCAGCGTCGATCCATGACGCAACTCTTCTCCTTTATTGTCATCGGTGATTCAAACAGGAGAATCTCGTGCCCCGACATCTTCCGCCATCGCGATCATCGTTTCCTCAGCCCTCACTGTTACATTCATAATTGACAGTAGCTTGACATACTTCGTTCTCTCCGACTCGAGTCACAATCGATCCGAGTCGTTCCTTGGGTTTTCAAGTTGCTTCTCGATCGTCGCGTTCTGTTTGGATGCGGTCGGTCACCCAAATCGAAAGAAATGAGGTCTCTTCGTCTGAGTCTTGGTCGTTAATAATTAGCATTGCTCCGTTCCTTCGTTCGCACGGCGCTCGCTCGATCATTCATTCCTTCATTCCTTCATTCATTCGCTCTTCAGGCATGAGCGCGGAGACCAGGAAGCGGAAACGCGCGGGCGCGGATGGGCCGAGCGCAGCGCAGCGCGACGCCCGGCGCGACAGGCCTGGATGCGGCGTCGTCGCCGGCCTGACGCGGCGCGAGCTGGGGACCAACTTGGACGCAGGCTTCTTCGCGAGAACCCTGCGACCTCGCGCCGTGCTGACGCTGGCGCAGGCAATCCAAAGGCACGCAAGGCTAAGGCACTCGTCGCTCCTGGGATTCATCGAGTCTGGCTCGCGCATCGTGGCCTTGAATACCTCCGGTAACATTGAATGTTGGCATCTCGACGCCAATCGCGGCGCCCTCGAGCTCGACTTTGAGGTCACCTTGCCCATGGCCAACTTCCGCTTCCTCGACGAGGCGCATCGCGCGGCTTCTGTCACGCTCACCGAGGACGGCGCCGTCATGGTTGCCGCAGTCTTGCACAACGAACGGGAAATACAAATATCGCTCGTGGCCGTGTCGCGAGCCTGCCAGCATGTGGCTTCTTTTCGCCTCGAGCTATCGCAGCGAACGCGAGAGATTCGAGCTGCACGTAAGCGTAGACGTCTCGGACGTCTCGGGCATCTCGGTGCTGCGTCGCGTTCACCCGCGCCTTCGCTAGCGTCCTTGACGGCCTCGCTTTCACGCGAAAGTTTCATTGCAGATATTGTCAATGAGGACGTGCTTGGATTCAACTGGAATGCACGCGAACACGTACTCGTGCTTCCGCTTGACGAGCACGCGGTGATGATTACGAGATTTTGCCGGATCGAAGACGTTGGTGACAAATGCACCTTTCCCTCTGCCGTCCCATATTGCCGCTGGCGCTGGATTTCGTCCTGTGCGGGCACAGTTCACATGACCAGCTCTTTTCCGGCGTCATCCCAGCCGGAGCCAGCCACCACGGGTGTCATCATTCTCGACCAGGTCCGAATCGATTTGGAGTCTCTCTTGTTGCGTTGCATTGGCCTGGACCTTGGCATACGTCTTCAAGGCGCTTTCGAAGAAGAAGAAGGCGAGGTGGAAGATCGACGAGGAGGTAGTAGCTCTGGCCATCACTGTACGTTCGCAGCCTCATGCAGAGCGCGTCGTCGGGCCCGCCGTAGACTTCGTGCGATCATCGCAGATGGGCGCGTTTCACATTCACTCCAAGACTTTGAGTACCGACTCTTAAGTGTTGATGCAATCGGTTCTCGCGTGCGCATCGCTTGTGTAGCTCGCGTTGGACCCACGCAAAACGCCCCACAAGGCACCGAGATGCGCGACATGGGGGTCTTGCTCAGCATTTGCGTGAAAACAGGAGAGTACAAGGTCTTGCAGAGTTTTTCCGCGCCGCCCAATTCTGCACTGCGCATTGCACTCAATCGTCTCTGCAAGCGTTTGCAGGCCTCGTATCCAATTGCGACGCGCATTCAACGATCCTGGCCACGCTCTGTGGTTCATGAACCGTCAGTAATGTCTCTCGCACAGCTCCCGAACCCTTCAAAGCCCGTGACGATCGTGCACGTCCCGCCTTCGGATCGAAATCGAACTGAATCACAGTTCTGAGTTTACCTTGATCATCTCAAAGGGCCAGGATGACGCCTGCCTCTACGGGACAGGTCAATATTGTCAATCTGGCGCTCCATCTGAACGCGCTCTAGTAGGACTGCAATGCTGCTTTAGTCTGCGCGGCCGCTGCAGCCCAGAGCCCCAATTAGTTGCCCATCCAAGCTATACTGAAGGCCATGATGGAGGCAAAATGATCGTGCATCGGGCGGCAGCGAAAGGATGTAAGCGGCAATGCCCGCGCTGACATCACCGGCGCCCGGCGCAAACAGAAGTGACTGCATTGTCGCAATGTCCGCGCTGTTGAGTACCCGTGGCATTGTAAATGCGCCGAGGCTGAGTTGCTTGGTCCACGCACACGCCGCACACGCCGCAGGCAGTAGGTTCAACGCGAGCGTCCGATGGTTGACGATTTGGAATTCCTTGCCAGGATGTATGTGCGCATATTTTCACGATGTCAACTCTTCCCACACTGCACAAATAAGAAAGTGTCGCTGGCCGCTTGACGGACACGAGCTATTCTAAATTGTACATTCTTTTTTTCCTACTTTTTCCTCTTCGATACTCCGCAGCGTTATTTTGCCAGAGAAAGTTCTCTCCATCTCCGTCACGCCTGTTGCAAGGCCAAAGATATGGTGCTCCGATCTGATCAAGCTGGGTCAGGGTTGCCCCACCTTGGGGAAGAAGAAAAAGACAAAGAAACACACTGGCAGACAGGTAGACAGACAAACAGACAAACAAATAAAACCATTCTTGCCTCGCCGCAGATGATGAAACTGTTCCTTTTCCTTGTTGGTCGAGCAAGCGAGCGAGCGAGCGAGCAAGCGCTCTCACTCCACCCAAGCTCCTCGCCTATTTAGTCGGAACTCGAAAAAGAACAATGAACTTCCGGAACAGAATAGAACAACGCGACGAGAAAGAAAGAAAGAAAGAAACTTGAGAGAAAAAAAAAGAAGGATTCCAGACTTCAATCGACGACTCTCGACGACGTGCCAAGACAGTGCGCGCTGGGAGCAGGGCTGATAGGGCGCGCGCGTGAAACAGTCTGCGCGGTGCCGCGCCGCACGGACGGGAACGAGTGAGGATAGAAACGGGGGCCCAAGATGGAGGTGAACCTGCACGTGTACGACTTGAGCCGCGGCCTCGCTCGCACCATGTCGCAGTCCGTGCTGGGCTTCCACGTGGACGCGGTGTACCACACGGGCGTGCTCGTGTACGGCCAGGAGTACTTTTACGGTGGAGGTATCCAGCGGATGGACCATGACGCCGTAGTGCAGAGCTTCGGACTTGCGCCTGTGGAAAAAATCACTCTCGGAACGACGACCAAGACGCAGGCGGAGCTGCACGAGTTCCTCGAGAGCGCTTCGCCAGACTACACGCCGGAAAAATACGATCTCTTTCACAACAACTGCAACAACTTCTCCAACACGGTAGTCAGGTTTCTTCTCGGAGACAACAATGGCATTCCATCGCATATTCTCGAGCTTCCGAGCCGTGTGCTTGATACCCCGCTGGGCCAAATGATCGCCCCCATGATGCAGGGAATGCAGCAGCAAATGCAGGATCACATGATCCCCTTCAACCAGCCGACCACAGCGCCATCTAATATGCGCGCTACACCGATGGATACGCAGGCTGATGCAAGGACGCCAGCCGCTGCGCCGGTCTCCAACCCGGAACCAGCGAACGCCGCTTCCACTGGCACTCCGGCTCCTGCTGCGGCTGCTGCTGCTGCTGCTGCTGCTAGCGCCACATCCTCGTCGCTAGGCCTCGATCCAGCCAAAGAGGAAGAGGAAGCGTCTGCGGCCGCGACAGAAGGTATCGAGTTGCGCGTGAAAATGTCCACGCAGGAAGAAATTGTCAAGCCCAAGATCAAGTCCATGGACGCAAGCGTGGCAGAGCTGAAACGCGCCCTTGCTCGGGTCTCCGACTACGCAGCCGAGGATCAACGACTCATTTACAAGGGTCAATTTCTCAAAGATGACGCCAAAACGCTCGCGGCGTACGGTGTAAACCAAGAAGACGTTGTGCATATGGTGCCGAAGCCTGGCTCGGGACGCAAGAAAACAGAAGCCTCAAAAGCGTCTGGTGCTTCTTCGTCATCCGACACAGCCCCAAAGGACCCTCTGGAAAAAGGTCTTGAGACCCTCGCGAAAGCGCCAGCAAAAGAGCGTCAGGCGGCCCTCAAAACGCTGCAAAAGATTGTTCAGAACCTCATCGATTTCCCGCTCGAGCCCAAATTCCGGAAGATCAAGCGCGAAAACAAGGTACTGGCAAAGCGTCTGGCTCCGGACGGAGCACTTGACTGTCTGTTGGCGCTCGGATTCAAAGAAGCTGTCGATGACGACTCTGGCGAGCAACTTCTTGTCCTTGAGGCAACCTCGGAAGCTTGGCAAAAGGTTCTTGACGGTAACGAAAAGCTCTCGGCCATTCTTGCAGAGGACTCCACTTCGCAGCAGCAACAGCAGCAACAGCAGCAGCAACAGCAGCAGCAACAGCAACCGTTTTCTGCGGGCAATTTTGGCGGCGGTATGCCCTTTGGAGGAGGCCTTTTTGGAAATGGCGGCGGCAGTAGCGGCGGCGGTGGCTTTGGCCCCGGTGCTGGTGGGAACCCGATGGCTGATCAAATGTTCCAAACGATCATGTCAAATCCAGAAATGCTGCGCAGCATGGCGCAGATGCCTCACTTTCAACAAATGGCCCAAAACAACCCAATGATGGCTCATGCTCTGCGCGAAATGCAAGAGCACCCGGAACGTATTCAGGAGATGATGAACAATCCTGGCATGCAGGCGTTCATGCAAAATCCAGAATTGGCCCGCTCCGTCATGGCTAACATGGGCAACATGAACATGTTTGGTGGAGGCGGCGGCGGCGGCGGCTTTCCGATGCCAGGTTTTGGCGGAGGTTTTGGCGGACCCGGGCAAAATGGTCAGCAGCAGCAGCAGCAACAACAACAACAAGGTCAGGGCCAAGGCCAAGGCCAGCAAAGTGGGAACGACCCCAACATGACCGAGGAAGAGATGCTCGAAGAGGCTATTCGGCGTTCGCTCCAGGAGCAGTAAATTGGAGGCCATGAAGCAAGTAGAGTTTTAATTTTCTTTCGTTAGCCCCCCCCCAAAAAAACTTCTTCCATTTTGTTCCCTTTTTCCTCTTCTTCGTTCACCAAAGGCAAGCCTTTATCATTTTATATGATTTTTTTCCCGTTACTTTCTCTCTTTTTTTCTACTATGATGTTCCGTAAAGAGAGCGGAGAGCGTCTCCGCAGCACGTCGATGCTTTGCTTGCAAGCGCTTATGCAGACACACAACAGAACCTTTGCCAGCCGTGACTTGCTCGCTCGATGATGCGCTGCGGACAAAAAAGGTTTATATCGCCGCTCCATCAGCCTAATCCTCATCCTCGTCCTCGTCATCATCCTCCTCGAGCCAGGCCACAAACTGGGCCGTCTGCACGAGCGCAGTGACCTTGCCATCCGTGTCAGTGAGATCGTCCTTCCACTCGATGATTGCCTCCGGTGGAACAACGTCGTTGTTGTAAAAGAGCATGAACACCTTTTCCAGGAGGCTCTGCTGGTTTGAGGCGCGAGGGAAGCCCGCCTTGTGAAAGGCAGCCTGCACAGCAAAAAGCATCTTCATCTGAAGCTGCAGCTGCTCGCTCGATGGCTCCTCGGCATAGAGGAGCTTGCCAAGCAGCGGGCCGTAACCCGTGGGCGAGGCCCATTTGCACGTTTCCTCCTCGACATACTCGGGATGCGCAGCAAGCGCACGCTCGACAAAGACAATGGCAAAGTCTGCGCTGACCTTGCTCGCGTCCACCTTGTCGGCGAGGTCCTTGCCCATGACTCCCGAGGAGATGAGCTCGTCAATGAGTTTGGTATCGACGGAGTCGCCTTCGCTCTCTTCCCCAGCGGACTTCTTCTTAAAGTCGGGCAGAGCGACAGAGACGAGTGCCTCACCGAGATCCTCGTCACCAAAGGCTTCGTTCTCCTGAAGCAACTTGGCAATACGGCGCGTGTTGGCAAGGCGATCCTTGTCGACGTCGTCACCCGCGTCAATCTTCTCCTTTTGCTTGGCGCAGACAAGCTCGAGGCCCTCGGCCACATCGGCGGACGTGGCAATCTCCTCCTTGACAAGAGCAGTGATCAGAGAAACAGCCACCTTGCACTCCTTGACACCCTCCTTGTTGCCGCGAAGCACCGTCTTGCGAATCACCTGGGGCATGTACTCCTTGCTGTTGAGCTCGCGTACAGCAGCCACGGCGTCCTTCTTGTTCTCCATGAGCATGTACGTCTTGAGCATAGCTTCGGTGCGGGCCTGAAGTTCTTCTTCGGTAAGCTTTTTCTGCTCCTTGGGCTTGGCGGCACCCTGCTTCTCGTTGGCTCCATCCTCGGCCCAGTCGTTGCCAGCGTTGCCAAGTTCAGCAAGCTCAGCAAGGTTCCGGTTGCGCCGCACGCCCAGTTTGGGGCGGCCAGGGGGCTCGTCGTCCATTGCACCGCCACGACCGCCGCCACCACCATAACCACCAGGACCGCTGGGACCACCGTAGCCGCCAGGACCTCCAGGGCCACCGTAGCCGCCGGGACCTCCAGGGCCACCGTAGCCGCCAGGGCCTCCCGGACCACCAAAGCCGCCGGGGCCGCCAAAGCCACCCTGCTGCTGTTCCATGTCCCGATCACGACGGCCGCTGCTTCCAAAGGCCATGGAAGCGCGCTCGCGATCGTAGTCGGGCTGGCGACGACCGCCCATGGGGAAGTCCGCCTGTGGACCACGCATGCCACCGCCAAAGCCACCAGGGCCGGCCGCACCGGGTCCTCCTGCCTGTGGGCCGCCAAAGCCTCCCTCCTCGTCGAGGCCGCGACGAGAAGTGCCGAAAGCATGCGATCCGGGACGCTCGCGGGGAGCGCCACCAGGTCCACCGGGACCACCAAAGCCACCAGGTCCGCTGCGACCGGCGAACGGGCCATCAGCACCACCCTCGCGAGGTCCACGATTAAAGGCAGCAGGCGCAGCAGGGGCTCCGCGACGCGAGTTGAAGGCGGAAAATTCCTGCTCGCGCTCCATGTCGCGGTCGCGGTCGCCGAACATGCGATGACGCTCGGTGTCCTTGCTGGCGCGAGACGAAGCAAAGATGCTGTCCCACTTGTCGCCTCCTTCCTTCTTTGGCTTGGTCTCACTGGACGCCTCGGCGGCCTCGCTGGTAGCCTCGCTGGCCTCTCCCGCAGCCGGCTTTTCCGGTGCCGGGCTCGTCGGCTTGTCTTCCACCGCGGCTTCCTCAGTCTTTTCAGCCTTCTCCTCAGCGGCAGGGGTCTCGCTTTCAGGAGCAGGGGCAGAGGCCTCCCCCTCGGAATCCTTGGTCGTCGTTTCCTCGCCGGCGCGCTTGGGCTTATTAAGCTTCAAACGAGGACGGGACTCTTCCGCGTCTTCGGCGGCCGGAGGCGGGGTGGCGGCGGCAGGAGGAGGTCCGCGACGCCAGTTGTCTTCCTCGGGCTGCGGGGTGCTGCTCGCCTGCACGGGCGGGGGCCCGCCGCGGCGCCAGTTATCCTCCGCCAGGGGATTCGCCCTTGTAGATTCGGCACCACCGGCAGCGGCAGCAGCAGCAGGAGGGGTACTCCGACGCCACTGGTCGACGCTGTCGGCTTCGCTGGCCGGAGCGGGGCCAGACCCCGCACGCTCAGGAACAGGGGCCTGTTGGATGCGGGTACGGCGCCAATCGTCCTCGCCATCGGCGGCGCTGGCCATCGGCGCCTCGCCGCCCGTCACGGCAGGGCCGCCAGCACGAGGTCCACGGCGCCACTCGTCTTCGGCATCCGCGGCCGAAAATGCGGGGCCGTCCATACCCATGCCACCGGCAGGAGGACCCGAACGCCATTCGTCGGGCTCAGGGCCAGGGCCGCCAAATCCACCAGCGCCAGGGCCGCCGAAGCCGCCGCCGGCACCAGGGCCACCACGCGTGGGGGGTGCCGGGCCGCGACGCCACTGGGTGTCCTCGTCGGCAGCTGAAAACATGGGCTCATCGCCAAAGCCGCCGCCGCCGCCTTCACCGAATGCACCACCGCCGCCGCCGCCGCCGCCACGCGTCCATTCGCCGTCAGCGCCGCCACCTTCACCGAAGCCGCCGCCAAAGCCACCGCCGAAGCCGCCGCCGGGGGCGCCACGGCCGCGGCGGTCCTCGCGGGGCATGCCACTCGGGGCACGGGGAAGAACATCGTTCTCACCCTTGAAGTCCTTGCCAAGGAACTCCCCAAGGCCCATCTTCTTGCCCTTCTTCTTGCTCATCTTGCCCAGAATCTACGTGTACTGCAACAACGCTAGCTGGTGATGGATGCCTCTTCTTGTTGCTGATATTCGTCGCCCCGCCTTCGAATCAAGCTCCTGTGCACGTTCCAAAACAGAATTCGCAGCCACGAATTGTCGTTTCTACATTGTCAGTCACCACTCTCTTCTCCTTTTCGTTCTCCTCCGCATTTCATCTCTCCCCCATCTCGCTTGAACTCTCTTTGATGCTCAAGCCGTGATACAACATCACGAGGAGGCCGGCCCAGACTAACGGTGGTCCTCCTCGTCCTTCAACTGCGAGAGTCGCGGCCATGGGCAAGCCTCGAAGCTGCGTCTGACAACTGCAAAGCGGGGCGAATTGCGGGCTCACGCCTTCGCCTTCACCCCGCGTGCTCGCTCGCAGCCTCGACCTCGCGCGCCGTCATACTGCCCAACCTTGCGCTCGTGACGGTCGTCGCCCATGGCCATGTCATCACAGCGGGGCCGCCGACTCTCTCCGCATCGCTGCCTCCTCGAGCGGAGACCGCCGGCGAGCGAGCTCGCCGCGGGCTGCCGCGGCCTCCGCGCCCCTCCCTCGCCGCCCGGGCGCCGCCGCCTGCACGTACCGATCCTGCGCGTGGTTTCGCGCGGGGTGGAGTTGATCTGGCCGCCCGCCGCCTCTCGCTCGCTTGACGGCGCCACCGAGCTCGGAACCGAGACAGAACCGGGCGGGAACCCTCGCGCGGCCACCAATTGGGCCCCTAGCTGGAGGCTAGAAAGGGCTACGGGCGGCAGCTACTTTTGCGTTGCGGGAACGGGAACTTGTTGAGCGATCGATGCATGTGGTAGTAAAGGGAGGGCGACCAAAAGGTTCATCAAGAAGACGCATTTGGGAGGGCATCGAGGAAGAGAGAGAGGCTCGTTCAAAGAATGATGTGGCAGAGATACTACATTCGTGACAGAAAAAAAGATTCCTAATGTATTGATTGGGTAGTTGCGTGATCATCGGAAGCGAACAGCATCGATCTGGACAAGAGAGGGAAGCGTTGCTGCGAGACGCTTCCGGTACTCAAAGTCGCGCTCGATAGGATTGTGGTCGAGATAGATTGTGGCCAGCTGACTTCCGAGTGGGGCCAGCTTTTCAATCTCTTCAAAGGAAGCAATCCCGTTGTAGCTCATCCAAAGCTCCTCGAGCTTTGGCAAGCTTTCCACCGGAAGTCCATCCATAGAGGTGATACGGTTGTTGCTCACATCAAGTGTGTTCAGGTTTGAAAGAGCATCAAGACCGCTAAACTCCTCGATACCTTGGTGACTTAGGTACAGCTCCTCGAGGGAAGCAAGGCCGGAAAGCCCATCGCCAATGTGCCGCAGACGGTTGCTTTGCACCGACATCCGCACCAGACTTTTCAACGAGTCAATACCTTCAATGCTCTGTATCTTGTTTTTGCCCAGCCACAATTCCTCGAGTTTGGTCAGTGTTTCAAGACCCTCCATCTTTCGAATTCGATTCATGCCAAGGTCGAGAATGCGCAGGTTTGTGAGGGTCTCGAGGCCTTGAATCTTGGTGAGCTTGTTTTCAGCGACGTGCAGACGCTCAAGTTGGGTCAAAGGCGCGAGAATTGCCGGGTCGAGCTCGCGAAGACGGTTGTATGAAATGTCGAGATTTGTCAAATTGACCAAATGCTGTACGCCTTCGAGCGTGTTGAGTCTGTTCTCGTAAAGTTCCAGCGAGACAAGGTTGGTGAGCGAGGCTAGTCCTGACACTTCGCGTACAAAGTTGGCTCGCAGGCTAAAAGACTCGAGGTTGGTCAAGTGTTCAACGCCAGTGACGACCGTCACTTTTTGGCCCGATGTTCCGATCCACTCGTATCGCTCCATGTTCGGGTCGCTAATGTCCGTAACGTCTCCAGGTCCGATGAACCTTAGCGCTGGTGGGAGCTCTTCGTCCTTTTCGTCATCGCTCAGGTACCCTTCCTCGCCGGGTTTCGGCGCTGTGGCATCATCGTCGTGGGTCTTGGGCGCTTCGTCACCTTCGCTCCGTTTCCCCAAAGCATCGACGCTCTCTGCCACGCGCACGGAGCCGTACTGCGTGATCTTCACGCCGTTCACCTCCACCGTCTGCGGCTCCAGCGCGCCTTCTGCGCCTGCGCCCGTCGCGCCCTTCGCGTCGGCGCCTTCGTCGCTCATCCGGTTTTCCTTGGATCTCTCGATCAATCGATCGAACGATCCTTCTCTCGCCTGCCTCCCTAAGACGAGCTCCTTCGCGCGCTGAGCGAGGCAAAGCAAGCCCGCGCGCCGCGCTGTCGCCCTCTCCCTCGCTCCCGCCTCGCGCTGCGCCCGCGAGCCCGCCCGGATGGATCCCGCTCTGCGAGAGCGCGTCCGCCTCGCCTTCTCGATTCTGCCCTTCGCAGTGTCCTTTTCGAATTTTCAAATCGCCATGGTCGATGTTTCTGTTTCTGTTTCCTTTCTTTTTCGAATTTTCAAATCATTTCCCGTCTTGTTTTGAAATAAGAAGAAGAAGAAGAAGAAGCCAGGGAAGAAGTAGAAGAAGAAGAAGACTTGGGTTGGGTTTTTCCCATCGAGCATGGCTTGCCTTGGCGCGCGGCAATCATGTTTCGGGCGCCGCGCCTCGCGCAGCGCGCTCGACGGAGGACGCGAGGACAGCGGAGGAAGACCCGGCGGGAGACGCCACGCGCGGCACTTGGAGGCCATCTCGAGCGGCGGACAGACGGAGACTCTGCCCCGCCAGACAAAAGCTCTGATCGTCGTGGTGATTAGCAGCAGCAGCAACAGCTGCAGCAGCCGAGTGCAAGATCTTGCGCTTGCTGCGCCGGCACGGACGCGACCGCGATGTCGAGCGTGCAGGACGTCTCCGTGGAGATCGTGGGGTCCACTTCGAGCCCTGACGTTGCCTCAGGGTCTACCGAAGAAGTTGTCGTGGTCTCAGAATCAGTCAAGGCAAAGGCCAAGAATACCCCAAAGACGGCGAAGACGAGGAAAGAGGTCTCGCGATGCGCATGTGAGCTACCATGGTGCCAAGCAAAGGAGGGCAACTTCCGCATGAGCTGGATTGTTAGAGGAAGCCGTGGTAAAGACCAAAAGGACCAGAAAGCGCGTGACGAAATTTTCTCCCGACTTCGGCCAAACTCCAAGTCTATGTCGCTGAAGTCAAATGTGCAATTTAGATGGCATCACTTCCGCCCAGAGTCCTTTTCATTCAACGTGAAAAAGAATGATTGGGTGTTAAAAAACATCGTGGATGTGAAGGCGGTAACGAGCATGATGACCCCCCCTCCGCCGGGCGAAGAGGCCGAGTGGAAATCGAGCAGGTGGGTTCTGCTCACCGAAAAGGTCACGCCGAGGAGTACTGCAGAACGGAGACTCATCTGTGAGATCGCCTCGCCGACAGGCAAGATAATTGAGACCGGAAGACGCACGCTCTCCGCCGCGCGTGCTGCCAAAAGCGATATGGAGCACGCCCAAATCCAGGCCGAGCGAAAGAGACGGGCCGAGATGGACCTCGCGCTCCAAAGAACCGTAGATGCGGAGGCGAAGCTCAAACGCGTGATGCGCGATGCCGACGTTGCAAAGGCACGCCACGAATCTGCTCAGCAGAAAGCGAATATGCTGACAGTTGGTTTTCGCCAGCAAGTTCACTCTCTCAATAAGAAACTATCGGAGCTGATGGAGGAGAACAACTACTTCAAGGCATTAAGCCGTAGGTCACAAAATGAGCACCATCAAGGTTCCTGTTTGGAAAATCAGTCCAAGGATCTCAGGGAGCTTAACACACGCCTTCACGTTCGCTCCTTGGAGAGACAGCTAGCGGCGCTGAAGGAAAAGGACGCGCGCCGCGAGGCCGAGCATCTCACCGCCAAACTGGCAGCACCTGGAGTTCGCTCCCTTGAGAGAGAGCTAGCGGCGCTAAAAGAGAAGGACGCGCGCCGCGAGGCCGAGCATCTCAATGGCAAATCGGCGGCATCTGAAGTTCGCTCCCTTGAGAGAGAGCTGGCAGCGCTAAAGGAGAAGGACGCGCGCCGCGAGGCCGAGCATCTCGACGACAAATTGGCGGCATCTGCTGCGCGCCTTGAAGTTCGCTCCCTTAAAAATGAGCTGGAGGCGCTCAAGAGAGAGATCGAGACGCAACAGCGCGTCGTGGAGACCGCTGCCAAATCCATCAATGAATTAAAAGCCGAGAACAAGTCTTTGCAGCTTAACAGCGTGGATCTGAAGAACAAAAACATCAAGCTCAAGGCAGAAAAGGCTCAGCTGCTGAGCTGGTATCGCCAGATGTCAAAACCGTGAGCACTTCTGTCTGCGAACTTATTTCAGCCACCGGATATTGTAGTTCTGAGGACTTCGTTCACTGCCCTTCCAAAATCCCGTCCAAGGAACCCTGTTCTCGACTCCATGTGGATAACAAGACAAGTGAGATACCTGCTGCATTCCGCAACTACCGTGCCGAACGAGCGTTCAAGGCACTCTCGTACAACCCTGTTCACCTCTTTATCCGAACCCGTAGTCGTCATGACCTAGCCTCACACGACCAGGCCTACAAAGACCTACTCTACATCATTCACACTTGATTGGCATTCGACTTCCGCCCCAATGCTCTACCTTGTGGCAGGCCTAGTAAAGGGCAATTTGTCTTATTTTCGGCGCTCAGCTCTCAGCAGAATTCCGAGATCAGGGTGCTTAGAGCGATGATTATTGTTGGTAACATAGTTTCCAAGACAGCAAGCCGTTCAGTTGCGCTTGTTCCTAGCTGTTTTCAACCCCGTTTCATCGTCCGATTCCTGGCTTGCGCGTCAGTGTGAACACGAACGTCTCTTTTGACGTTCTAACCTGTCAAGCCACCTGCCGCCCCCCGCCCTTTTGCCAACTCCCCATCAGAGTGGCGGATCAAATGCAGTGTGGTAGTCGTTGAATCGTACCACCAAATAGAGAAGGCCAAGCTCTTTGGGTTTTCAAAGGAGAAGCACAGAAGCAGCATGAGTCGTCATCACCTCCTTTTTTACCCTAACTCGCGCGCATGCTGCAACGTTTCTCTCGAGACAACAAAGCTTGCTCGCTTGCTCGCTTGCTCCTTCTCTCACTCGAGTCGGGACCAGCAAGTGTTCATCCATATGCCCAAATTTAACCGTTGAGCTAGTGGGCACTTTGCAGCCTTCGGGTAAATCGGCGGTTTAATCACTCATCATTTGGGGGCTACTCTAGAACTTCCCTGTCAACTCGATTGTCTTTGAACGAAACAAATTTAATATAAAAAAAAACATCAGGTAACGTTAATTTTAGCGAGCGCCCCGTAATTGTACCGAGAGTGGACAAAGCAGTGCAACGAAAACGCCGAGACGTGAAGCGTGCCCGAGGGCGACGGCGCGTGGACCGCGCGAGTCTCGGAGGTGGTCACACGAGAGACGAAGGATGCGCTGCCCGGCTGGCTGCAAGCGGCCTTCGGCAGAGAGAGTAAATCTTGGTCACCTCGCGCGAGCCACCGCACGCTCGCGCGTGGCGAGAGACCAAAGCTCTCGCTGGGCGAAGCCTGAAGGCCCGGTGAGGCTCGAGTGGAGGAGCGCGCGAAGCGAGCAAGCTCGCAAGTACATACGAGAAGACACGTGAAAATTCTACACAACACGTGCGTGTACTCGTTGGCGACTTTGCGACGAAGTAGCGAACGCGTGCGGAGGACTGCGTCCGTGTGGAGCGGATCGCGGAGAGGCCGTGCGCGTCCTCGCAGAGGAAGGGGTGGGGAGCTTCTTTCGAATTTCTGCTCTTCTCGTTTCCGTGGCCGCGCCGGACGTTCACGATTACAACACAGAACGAGCTCCTCGACCCTAGCTGCTTTTACGACCTTTGTCAGCTCGTAAGCTTGCTTCGAGGGGAACAACTAGCCGGCTGGCGACGGTGTCAGCCGGCTAGTTAATTTGTTCTTCGACCAGCAGCAGCAGCACGGAGAGAGACCAATCGGACGGGTAGGGTAGAATGTCTTCTCGAGCTGAGTCTGTAAAGGTTCACGCCGCAGATGACTTGTCCCATGTTAGAACGAGGACATCCGACGAGGCAGGTTTTCAAAGTATTGCTGGTGTTGAAGAGCTAGGCGGTGGGCAAACCGCGAATGCCAAAGAGAGTCTTCAAATGGACCATGAAGCCGGAAATAACGCGATCGTTCGTCTGCCCCGGGACTTTTTCAAATTTTATCTAATTCCGGTCGGCCTGCTTCCAACAGTGGCCTTTGTGGCGCAAGCCGGTCTCGTTGCTTTAGACGGTAGTAACGAAGTCGGAAACGCAGCATTCGATGTGGCGCAAACTCGCGCCACGCTTGACGCGATCGCACGAGACATTGTCATCATACTAGGTCTGCTTGTGACATCCTCTTTTGTTGTGCTGCAAATGTTTGCGGCCAACTTTCTCACGCACACAATCTCGTTATTCTTCCGCGATCGGGGTGTATTCCTTATCTTGGCCTTCATTTGCATGTCGGCCATCTTCTGCATGGTACTAGACGCTCTCACGACTGATGAATTCCACATCTCCGTGGCTATTCGTGTGGCGTACACACTTCGCATGCTTTCGCTCTCCATCACCTTTCCATACTTCAACTTTTTGGTCAATTTTCTGAGTCCAGAGTCGCTCATTAACCAGGTCTGTCGAACGGCAATCGATTGTTTGACAAATTTGGGCAATCTCTCATCCGGCGCAAGGGCAGCAGCGCCAGGTCTCGGGACAGACCTTGACGCAGAGCGTGATGAGGTTCCTGTCATGAGTGTGGCGAGCACGCAGAGCTTTCGCGAAACCTCGCGCCGCTTTGTGGCCGGGGCAGTCTTTGAGAAATCGCAGCGGGCGCGCGAGCTTCGTATCCTGCAGCACCAGGTGGAATGGATCAACGCCGTCGAGCTTCTCACCGACATTGGACTTTCGACGCTGAAACAAAAGGACAAGGAAAACGCCAACAACGCAATGCTCTCCTTGTATACGGTCGCGTGCGAGTACTCGCAGGCCAAGACGGCCGAGACCCTCCCGAAGCAATGGTACGACCTCTCGTCCACCATTCGAGCGCGCCCTGACTTTTCCTCTCTCTCAGCAGACGCCCTGGAAAGTATGGTAAGCAAGCGAGTGTGGGGCGAGTGGAAAATTCTTCGCGCCTACCAGCTGCTCCTCGAGACCTCAAATATTCTCGATCTTCCCAATCTCTGTGGTTTGGCCGCTTTTTACACGCGCAAGGTGGGTGAGCTCGCAGCTCAAAAGGGCCACCGTGAGGTCGTGGAGCTCTGCATCAAGTTCCTCAACACATATATTGCGTATTTGATATACGTCAAGAACGTCCAAGTGCTTTCTGGAGTCTTGAATGAGTATCGCGAGCTCGGTGTCGAGATTGTGCGCATGGACGCCTTCTACTACAATATGATCAAGGAGATTGATGACACACTAAATGACTTTCAATCGCAAGGAAGTAGACTCGTCAAGCAGAGCATTCTTCTAACGCGTAAGAGCATCCGCGGCCACTATGGAAACGCCGCGCTCAGCAGCACGTCGCTTGATCCGACAACGCTGAGTCTGCAACATGGTCGCCGGTCCCGCGCTAGCGTGAGCACGCGTCGACCCAGCGCCTTCGGCAGCGTCGCCGAGCGCCAAAGCCGGCGGTTCAGTCTCGAGTCCAATGGAGGTATTGTCGCGGCAGCGCCCTCGGATGGAAAAGGATTCGGCCGAGGACGGCTTTCCAGCATCTTTCAAAAGCTCGGCAATAACTTTGCTTCCCGTCCGGGGGACGCGGAAGCGCAGTCCGCAGCGCATTTGAGGGCGATGAAGGCAAAGTTCATCAACCAAAAACTTCACTATCACAGAATGCTCAGTACCATTGCAAGCGACTTGCGTCAGCACCTCGTCGCGAGTTCCGATCGGAATCTCGGCTACATCGCTGAGACAATTGCCCATGACATGGGCGAAATCTGCGCAGAGGCATACAAGAACGAGTGCGACGCGCACGAGGCTGTCGTTGCCGTTTTTCTTACTCTTGACGACACTCAGACCGAGGCCTCGCAACGTCAGACGCATCGTGGAATTCGGCGCGCGCAAGTGAAACTAGCCACTTATTACCTCGTGGGCAAGGACATTGATCTCGCCAAGGAAATTCATGAGGATATGGACGAGGAACCCGCGTTCCGCATTCGGCAAATTTACCGCGAGCTGGTCGCCATGGACACAGAGTCCTTTTGGGAAATCTCTTTTCGCAGTCGGAATCTTGACTATCTGGAGCCCATGTACAAGGAGCAACTCAAGACCTTTTTTGGTTGGTTCGAGGATTTTAATTTCGAAAAGGCCAACAAAACTGATGCAAGTCTCTTCGATTATGCTAAAGTGGCCACCAACATGGGCGTCGACGAGGACGAAGACGACGATGAGGAAGATGGCAACGACGATGCCGGGATCGTTGGCCATGCGTCGCTGGGTGAGGACACATCATACGGAAAACGCAGATCTGACGACGAAGAGGTCGACGAAGAGGAAGCGGCAATAATTTCTGCAGAGGTGAGCGTGAGCGAACGATCCGAGGCCCGCCGACGCACGCGCGCCAGCATCGACATTCGGCGTCAATCGATTTTAATCGAGGGTGCGCGACGGCACAGCGTCTTTAATGCGGACACGCGTCATGGTGTGGAAGAGATCAACAAGCAATTTAACACACTTCGCTGGCGTCTTCAATTGTATGGCGAGGATAGTTTGCCTCGAATTTTTGCGGGAACTGCAGTTTACGTTGCATGCTGCGCCGTGATCGGCTACGCCATGGATCTCGGCATCTCGCCTGGCTTCGTCTTAGCCTCGACCGCCGACCAAGAACGAACAAACAATATACTCAGCGGCATGGCTGTTGCCTCTGCGCTTCTCTTCGTGGTGCTGTGTGTTAGTTCCATGATCATCTTGCAGCTTGTCGCGGCAAGATACAAGTTTCATCCGGATATGCTCTCCTTTCTTCGGGATCCCATCCTGTACGGTATTCTCTCCCAGATTCTTCTCGCTTGCATGCTGTGCACAACGGCAATGATCAACGCCTCAGCGTCGTACATCCCGACGAGGACCATTCGGGTTATCATGGTGCTCATCACGCTAAATCTCGTGTTGCTCATCGTCTACTTTGTACGACTTTTCTTCATTCTGCAACCAGATAGCATCCTCAACAACATTCAACGTCGTACCTTGCACCACGTCGCGGACGCCGTCGATCGCTCCGCGCGTCTACGCTCCCTCCGTTCCATGGCCTCCTCGAGCGATGTCACAGGTGATGCCAAGAAGCAGCGCCAGCAGCATAAAGTCGTGCCCGGCTCGCCGAGTAGCGCCGGTGGCGCAGGTGGTGCAAGTAGTCGAGAGAGGCGTGATAAATCAAAGGGAGATCGTTACGCGGTGCCTGAAACGAGCAATAAAGATCGCTCCCTCAATGCTCAGCAGCGACGCCTCGAAAAGGTCCGTGCCGAGGTCTGGCATCACCAGTTTCAGGCTCACGAGCACATTAAGCGCATTTGCGACTTTGCATTTGCCTGCGTCCACGAGTCCGATGAGGCGAACCTGACAAAGGCCATCTCAATGCTTCTCGTCATCATCAAAGAGTACGCTGCCGTCAAAAGTCAGCTGCCAGAGGAGTGGTTTGAAGTGCGCGGTCTGCTGCGTCGCACCTCGGATTTCATCAACTTTTCCGCGTATCGCATCACGCGCGTCACGAACCAGCGGGTTTGGTTCGAGTGGAAGGTACTCGCTCAGTATCTTCTCATTTTCGAAGAGTGTTTGAAGATGGGCCGCGTTGATGCCTGCCAGGCCGTGTGTCTCAAGACCGGGGCGATTGCCAAGGGTTTTATCCGCGCAAACGAAACAAACGCCTACCGAGTGGCAATCAACTTCATCAACACCTTCATGCGACGAGCAATCAACTCCAAAAACAACGAGATCGCTATCAAGATTGTGACGCAAAATCAGAATCTGCTGCAGGAGATCATCTTCACCAAATTCGACGAGCGCACGCCGCCGCTGATTCAAGAAAAATGGCGCGCTCTTATTTCCGATCAGGGACAGTATCAAAAGTACTATGCGCAAGTTGCAATGGTGAAAGGACTGGGGCCTATCGCAGAGCAAGTAGCCACGGCGCTTGGGCACGTATGCAGCGTCGCTCTCGAAGTCGACGAGCTTGTACACATTGACATGCTGGAGCTCCTGCTGACGGTTGATGACACTGCCGACGAGGATCAAGACTCGCTCGTGGGCATTCGGCGTGCGCAGGCTAAGCTCGGTCTCAAGTATATTCTTACTGACAACGAGTCTTTTGCTCGCATGGTAGCAAGCGATTTTGAGGTCGAGACACACAAGCGTCTAAAAGATATTGTGGACGAGCTGCTCTCCACGAACCGGGCAGAGTACTGGGAAGTTTCAGAGAATGGTGTACCCTCCGAGTTCCTTTCCGCAGATGAAAAGTTGGAATTACCAAAGTTCTTCCGCTTTGTCGAGGAAGAAAAGGCCGCAGAAGAAGCAAATAACCCCACCGGCGCTTCGCAGGCGCCTTCCCTGGCGCCATACATCGAAGAAGCTATCCAGCGGCACCAGCTGGGGACAGAGGGAGACTTTGACTTTAGGCCTCGGACAAAGTCGCCGGACGACGCGAGCTTTGGCCTTCGGAAGCGTGAAAACACCGTGTCGGAAGAAGCTAGCCAGAGATCTGGAGGGACCATGCGACGGGCGAGCTTCGCGAGAAGACCCTTGTCGATGTCAAAGCCAAACTCCATGCTCGTGGGTTCCTCTTCGATTGCGAAACGACACTCCATGATGCTCGGTAGCAGCGCAAGCAGCGTCTTGCAGGCGGGTTTTGAAGAAACTCAGCTCGACGACTTTCTCAATGCCATCCTTGATCAGGTTCAAGGATCGCTCCAGGTGAAAGAGCTTTGCTGCAGGCTGCTTGTTCCTATTTGCATCGCACTCATGATCGCAAGCTCGCTCCTTGCGCTGAGTCTCAGCGGGGACTCGATCGCTTACCCACCCGAAGAAACGCTTGATAGTGCAACTTTTGAGCACAAGAATGTCTGGTCAACTGCGCATGACCCGAAGGACACCACGCTGCCGGCAGAATTGGTGATTCGAGTCTTTTCTGTTGTGATCATGTGCTCCCTCATTGCCTTACAAAAGTCTGCGTCGCGCGTTGTGCGTCACGTCTGGATGCTTTTTCGTTCGACAAGGTGGGTACAATGCATTTGGCTTCTCAATCTTGGCGCTGTGACGATGGCAGTGTGGAACACCGGTCTATCCGTAGAGGTTCCGCGGCCAAGTGCAGCTTTGGCGAGCCTCTTGCTGGCGTCGGTAAGCATCATGACTCTCTATCCGTACTTTTCCTATTTCTTCGTGTTTCTCGACGAGGACCGTCTGCTCACGCACGTCGTGCTACAGGACCTTAAAATGCTGGGTGACATGGCACGTTGCAAGACGGCGCACACTGTCAAAGATATGCTGCAGCTTGTTCGAGCCACACAACGTGTGTCCGACTTTGCGTCTTCTACAATCCGCGTCAAGGACAAGACCAATGCGTACAAGTCTCTCACTGCACTTTTTTGCCTCGCACGATGCTACGCGAACATCAAGGCAGACCTTCCCCCTGCCTTTTTCGACTCGTTCCTTGAACATCCAGCGCTCAAGTCATTATCAGACTTCTCGCGTCTTTCGCCCGAGTATCGCCAGGTCATCTCGGCTGACAGGACATGGGTGGAGTGGAAGCTCCTGCGCCACTTTCTCTTTTTGTTTCAAGAGAGCATCGGCCACCTTGACGAGGCGTGCTATCGAATTGTTATATCCACGCGTGAACTTGCCGAGTCTGCGCTGCGAAAGGGCGACCTTCCGCTCTTTGACCTGTGTATCAAGTTTATCAACACTTTCGTTCGCGTCGCGCTTGACCGCTTTCACATCCGGTTGGTGTACAACATCACCTTTCAGTACCGCAAGCTTGCGGAAAACATCATCAATGGCCGACTTCACTGTCTCCGCGGCTCGATGAAGCCTGGAAGCTACGATCGCTTCGTGTCCGAGATTGCGTTTTACCTTCGACACTACGCCCTCGCGGCCCAAGCAAAGGGAATTGGCTTTGTCACAGAGCTTATTTGCCATGACCTTTCGGTGCTCTGTATGACAGCCATTCGTCGCAACGCAAAGTGTCATGACCAGCTCTTTGGTCATTTTCTGCGTGCATTTAGTCGTGAAACGCAAGTCGGAAGACGCGGCATACGTCGCGCTCAGATTAAGCTGGCAGGATACTACATTACGCAGAAGCGCCGTGTCTTTGTCGACCTCCTTTTCGAGGAAATCCTCACCGAGCAGCACACGGACCATATCGTGCGCGCGTATGCCGAGCTGTGCGCACCAGAGGTCTCGCTGGACTTTTGGGAGGTCAATGAGCGCAACTACAATATTGACCACATGGTTCCTGCTCACCATGAAGCTGTCGGTGAATTCCTCCAACGATTTCCGAGCGAGCTGCGCGATCGCTGTATCGAGTTCGAGCGGCGCATTCACCAGCGCACCAATGTAAAAGCGGCAGAAGCGACAAACAGCGATCTCAAAGCCGAAACAAGCTTTGGGAGCAAGCAAAATAGTCTTGTCGCCGTCTTTAGCGGGTTCTCTCGCGACATTGTATTGCGTGCACGTCAGAGTGAGAAACACGCGCGAAGGAGGCAGGCCAGGGAAGCGAAGAAGCACGTTTCCATGAAGCAAATGCGAACCCGAATGGGTAGTACAAGGCGGATGCTTGCAGATCGGCAGCTGAGCAGTCTTGCGTTTTCCAAAATGCCGAAAGGCAGCAAGGTCGCGGACACGGCCTCGGGTAGCACAAAGGAAAGCCAGATGAATGCCAGCGAGTCCATGGCAAACGCGAGTCAAAAGGCGTGGTTCATCGTTGTTCTTCTCGCTGCCATCGCCCTAGCTCTGACGGCACTCACCCTTTTACTCGAAGGTCAACGCGTCGATTACATTGTCCGCTTCATCGACGACACCGAGCCAGAAGATCGGCAGCAGAACCTGAAAACGATGGCCAAAGCCTCCGTTGTCATTTTTTGCATTGTCCTCACACCGACTCTAATCATGCTGCAAATTAACTCCCGCCACCTTCTCGGTGTCATCGCCGAACAGTTCTTTCAAGATCGCCGGGTGTCTACTCTGCTCACGTACTACACAATCGCTGCTGTCTACTGTATGTGTGCGCACTACGTCGCCTCTGAGGATTACGCGCCCAAGATTGCGCTTCTCATCAGTGGTTTCATCGTCGCATCACTCATCACCTTTCTTTTCCCCTACTTTGCCATTGTTTTTGAGTTTCTCGATCCGCAAGGCGTCATTGTACGCATGCTGCGGCGGTCTATGGCGGTGACCGTGGCGAGCAAAATAGATAATCAGCCGACCCTGGATCAGATTGTTGCAAATCAAACATTACTAAACAAGCTGCTGCAGCAATTGACAGGCTTTGCCGGAGCATCACTCCAAGACAAGGACAAGAACAACTTCACAAATGTCGTACGGATCCTCTCGGCATTCGTGGAATTTTATCTTCCCCTCAAGATCGACCTCGATCCACGATGGTTCGAAGCAACGGGACGCCACTTGCGCATTTCGCAAGATTTCGCTTCTCTTGAGCCAGAACAGCTGCTTCAGATGACGGAGCAGCGCTGTTGGGTGGAAGTCAAGCTCCTACGGCAGTTTCTTGGTCTCTTCAACGAGGCACTTTCCAGCATGCAAGAGAGCTGTTTTCTTATCGCGATTGAGACAGTAAAAATGGGCCAGCTCGCGATCGAAGTGCTCGACTACCAGACTATCGAAGTCGTCATCAAGATGCTCAACACGTATATTCGCTCATGCCTCAACAAACGAGCTATTCGCGCCGTGTACAACACCTTACATCAATACCGTCAATTTGCTGAGCTGCTCATCGTGTCGTCGTCGGGCGAGCACCAAGTGCTCAATCGATTTGCGATCAGCATCGCCCAGTACCTTCGGTATTATGGGTCCGTAGCAGCGGCCATGCACCTCGACTTTATTGTCCAGGTGATTGCCTTTGATCTGGCGCGTATTTGTGAGACAGCCTTTGCATTGGGTTTCGACAACTTCAAGACGAATGATCGAACGCTTGCCGAGTTGCTCGCGCTCTTTGACACCCTGCAGCCTGCGCAAGGCGAAGGCGAATCTGCGAACAGCGGCATCGCTCGTCGAGATGCCGTCTGCGCTGAACATGCAACGAATGTGGAATCGATCGCCCGAGCTTGCATCTGCTTGTCAACGCTATACCTCGAAATGGAGGACACCCACAGGGCGCACATCATTATTGACAAGCTCAATGAAGCCTGCCAACCCGTCTTGCTGCAGCGCGCTCGAGACAAGATCGAACGTTGCACTGAGCGCGATTTTTGGGAGGCAAATGACCGCGGGTCGAACTTTGACTACCTACCCAGCTCGCGGCGCGCCAAGCTCCTCGACCTTTTCCTGGAACTTCACAACGGCGAGGAGCGCCTGCGCAAACGCGAATCTGCACTTATCGCGACAGGCGAGGATGCCTTGGCGCCAACACCCACGCCATCACGGAATGAGTCGCTCATGCTGAGTGCTTTTGCACAGAGCGAAGCCAAAACTGCTTCGATGCCAAAGTGGAAGTCTGGGGTGCCGAGCATGTCGGCGATCAGCTTTGCGCGTGCGGCCATGATGCGCAAGGTGAATCGTATTCGCGAGGCTCGGGCACAACACGAGGAAGCCCAAGCAAAGATTGAGATTGCTGCAGAAGACGCCATGGTCAAGGAGGAAGACCTCGCGGCTCTGGCATCTTTTGACGAGGCAGGGGACCAGGTCGAAAACGATAGACGCAGTTCAAAACAAAGAGGCTCGGTCTTGGCCATGGCCAGTGCAATGAAGAAGCGCCAGTCTCGTCGGGGAAGCGCTTCCGCACTCTTGGATCTCTATCCAAGCGCAAACAGAAATGCTGCCACCCCGTCGCAAGTGTCGAATCGAGGTACCGAGCATCGAGGAAGTCTCGTGACGGACTCGAGCATTCTGGCCTCAGACCTGAGTTTGGCGCAAACAGGACAGCGCGAGGGAGGGGCTGCACACAATCCTTCTCCGGGATTTGCGGGAGCAGCTCGTCGGCGGCAATCGCATGGCCCGATCAAGCTCCGAAATGGGAATCCAACGCGTCGTCCAATGTGGTCGAAGTCTTCTGGAGACTCATCAAAGAGTCACTCTTCAGGCGTGCGTGGAGATGGCGGCAAGTCGAGCGGCAATGCTTGGAGTCGATCCATCTTCACCATCCCGCTTGCTGCGCTTTCGCTGCTGGCCCTCTCAGTGTGCCTGCAGTGTATCGTTGGTGAATGCCCCAGCTATGACGAGGATTCAACGACTGAGGGACGTCTCCAGGCGGAAACAATGCGCACGATCGCGCTGACAATGATCACTTTTCTGGGTAGCGTAACAACAGTCTCGACGATTGTGTTGCAAATTGTCTCGACGCGTTACACCCCGCGCGTTGCGATTCTTTTCTTGCGGAATTTCCGCATCGCTCTCAGTTTGACCATTTTCTTTGGGTCCACTCTCTTTGCTTTGTTGCAAGCAATGCAATCTTCTTCGGCACATTTGAAAGAGTTGGAACATCATGTCGGCTACCCGCTTTCGCTCGTTCTCATGGCGCTCTCTTTTATCATTCTCATGCCATACATCGCCCACTTGCTCAAGTTCTTGGACGCAGCACACATCTTCCGAGAAATCGGACACGAAGGTCTGGAACTGTCACTTTCCGACGTACGCGAGACGCTGGCTCTTGCTAAGAAGACTGCAAGCAGCGGGGACTCACAGACGAATGCAAAGGGACGACTCGCAAGTCTCAGTCGTCGTCGTGTCGCGCCGGTTCACGCAACTTCGGGTGTCGCCAACTTTGCCGGGAAGAAGCCCGGAGAATGCCGAAGTCTAGATTCAGACGCCATCGAAGCTCCAGCAGAGGATGTTCTCAAAAGTGAAGACCAAATCGATCCCCAGAGCGCGGACCAGCTCGTGGACCAGCAAGCGCGCCAGCAGCGCCAGCGCGGGGTACTCAACGCAATTGATCAGATTTCCGACTTTGCCCTCACAGCACTGCGGCTCAAAGACAAGCACAACGCCTTTCACGGCATTGATCTTCTTTGCGGATTTGCAGCTGCATTCATTCACGGCAAGAAGGAGATCATCCCTGAACCGTGCGCAGAACTCGGCCTCGTGCCTGTGACCACGGCGGTTAATCGTGATCCGGACTTTGTGAGCATGTCGGACGCCATTTTGCGGGACCTGGAGAAAACGTTGAACTGGGTGCTGTGGAAAGCCCTGCGTCAGCTCCTCAAGATGTACGAGCTGTCTCTGGGCAAATTCAACGACGCCATTCTCCGTATTGCCCGCGGCTTGCGCCACATTGGTCAAGCAGCGGCCGCGAGCGACGACATAGAGGCTGCGCAGCTCTGCGTCAAGTTCATGAACACTATCTTGCAGCTCGCTCTCAGTCAGGAAAACCAGCGTGCTGCCGATACGGTCTTGATTCAGTACCGTTTCATGTGCGAGAACATTTTGACGCAGCGCGTGGTCGGCGAAAAGGTCGTTACTGAGGATGACGAGGAGCTCACACCTTGGCCAAGCCTCATCTGCGACATTGTTGGCTATTTGCATCACTACGCGCTGACATGTCTTTCGCGGCTAAAACCCATGTCAGGACGCATCATTCACGACCTATGCTCTCTGGCAGCCTTTGCGCGTCACTTTGAGCTCACCGACATTAAAAACTACATTCACGAGGAGATTTTCCATTTTCTCACGGAATGCCCCGTTCCGCCGTCCGAGGGCACTGTGCCTGACGCAGAAAAAGTCAATTTCCTTCCACGCGCTGTCCTTCGCGCCTACTTCAAGCTCGCAAGCATCTACATGTCAGAGTTCGGGGATAGTGTCATAAATGTGGGCGGCGATGTGCGCAAGATCAAAGTTGCGCTCCGCAAGCTGGATGCGGAGATCCTCGAGGAGATTTGGAAAGACTTTCGCTCGCTTAGCTTCAAGGAGGACATTCAGGTTTCTGATCGGGCTGTAAATGTCGACGCACTCACCACCAAGCAAGCGGCTGCAGTGAGCGCTTTTCTGCGTTCCTTTCAGATTGATGTATCAACAATCGAGTCGGGAGCGGACGTGATGGCCCGTCTCGCTTCTCTGAGGCGGCCGTCTTCGCTACACAGCTTGCCAAGACCTCAGATCCGACCTGAAGCTTCCTCGAGCACGGTGCCAGAGGATGAGAACGAAGCCCAAGCGAGTTCGCGAGCGGACAGAAACAATGAGGCGTCTAATGAAAAACATGACGCTGGCGACGAGAAAGATCCCGAGACGTCGGCTTCCGGACAGACGAATGAAGCTGGACATGGAAGTGAGAATGGCGACTCGACAGGCAATGTTGAAATGGTTGAGGATGAGTCCGCGCGCTCAAACATGGTTGAAGCGCTAAGCGAGGCTCTGGGAACGGAGGCGCAGAGTCGGGATCAGGGCAATGCCGAATTTGCTCCAGAGAATGGCGTTGCTCAGGATTTAGACGTGGAGTCGTCTTTGCCGCTGCCTGAGGAGAATGACATCAACATCGACAGCAAAGAACCGACCTCTTCTGATCATCCAGCGAACGATCTCGAGGCTGCTGCGCTCGTCAATGAGTCGGATAGAAGCGGGGATGGAATTCCAGGAAACATTGAAGAGTAGGTTTAAGATACTGCCTCTGGGACTAATTTTCGTTATTCGTAAATTGCAAAGCCCTGTTGCTTCTGGTTGTTTCATGTTGAAAAAGAGTTTTGGTCTTTAGTGACAAAATTCTTCTTCGGCGGCTGGCGAAGCCAACCCACAGTCGGAGAGCATCCGTCTTGTGGCCTGTACCCCCATTTCGAAAAAAGAGCCAAGAAAGGGAGAGTGACCCGTGGCGAGGTAAGACTGGATTGTCAATTTAAAATTGTATTTCTCGAGAAAGCAGGCCTTCATCATGGCAACTTCTAGGGAAAGACAGCTTTTAAGAGAGAAATGACTTCCTTACCTACTTCAAGTAAGTTAGTTGCTTTTTAACGGGTCGATTTCATTTCTTGTTACAGGCGAAGAACCTGCTCAAACTGGATTTTCGCGCGCTTCAAATTATGGTGCACAATAGCTGGCTGAATATCTGGGTCAGAGACGATCACCATGATGGACGTGTTTGGTGTAAAGGTATCGATGAAGGCAGTGAAGTTGGAGTTTCTGACGTCCATCGCCTGGAACTGTGCCATCGATTTGCCGCAGCTGAGCTTGAACTGCTTGATAATGTTGGAAATTTTCTCGAAGCGATGCATGTCGCGGTGCAGCTTGCGCGTTGCATGTGAGATGACCAGAAAAGTAGCATGCTCAAAAAGGACAACCTCATCGGCATCGAGGACCTCACAAAGTTTACTCAGGTTGCTCTCCAGGATCTCCATGTCAGGGATGAGTGAGTAAACAATGGCGGACCATGCCCTGTAGAGCGTCTCGTCCCAAATGGACGTTGCAAAGCAGCGCACCTTCATGCCCTGGGAGTGGCCCAAAATGGTCTGCTCGTACTGCTTGAAGGCCTCGCGCCGCGTGACAGGGTCGGGAATCCTGTCCATCTTGTGGATAAGCACAAAGATATTGGCGTTGTCGGAGTTTTGAGTGATGGCCTCAAGACATCCCCGGTAGTAGTCAATATCCTTCTCGGGATGCAGGCTTTCGATATCGAACACGTAAATGAGCACGGCGACGTTGCTGAAGATGTGGTCGCGCTGCGACTCAAAGTAGCTCTCGTAAAAGGCATCCTGGCCGCCGCAGTCCCAAAGATTGAGCACGAGGTTCCCCAGGAATCGCACGTGCGAGTGCTCGACGTCGAGCGTCATCGACAGCCGCATGGTGTCGCGCGCGAGGTAGTTCGCAAAGATAATCGAGCGCATCGAGGTCTTCCCGGACCCGCTGCTGCCCATGAGCAGCACCTTTTGTTTCATCTTCCCTGTTTCCTTTCACGTCCGTCCACGTCTCCCCCGCCTGCGTCCGCTGCTCCTCCTCCTCCTCCTCCACGCGCTTCCGCGTATCCGCGCCGCGGCGATCTATCTGCGCCTCGTGAGCGTCTCGCGGCGCGCTCCGCGGTCCTGCCGCGGCGGGCGGCGGGGGGCGCGGCGCGCGGCGGCGGGCCACCTCTGGCGCTCGCGCTGCCGCTGCCGCCGTCGACGGGGCCGGGGTCGGGGCCGGCGCCGGGCTCGAGCACGATGGTGGTCTGGTCTGTCGCCTCGAGTTTCGTGCAACCTGGCCCGGTCTGTCTGTCTGTCTGTCTGTCTGTTGCCTGTGTCCCCCGCGCGGTTGCCACTGCGCCAGCTCTCCTCCGCAGAAAATGCCCCCCCGCGCGCAACTGCGCTATCGCCGCCGCTCCAAGTCGGCTCTGCGCCCCGCGCAAGTGCTCTATCCGCGCGCAAGCGCCGAATCCGCCTCCCCCGCCGGCACCACATTTGTGCCGGCTGCGGAAACTGCCCGCGCGAAGGGCAGCCAGCAGAGCGCGCCGCAAGTGGGCTATGCCGCGACGCAAGTGCGAGGCGGCGGCCATTCCGCACTGGCGGCGTCGGGAAGGCACATACGTGCCGCGGCGCCGCGTGCGCGGGGCAAGGAAGTGCGCACGCCGCCAGAGTTTGTCCGGTCACTTTCGAAGTGGCCTCTGCCGAAATAGCCGACTTTCCAGGGCGCCGCTGAATAGAACTCTTGCCCGGCGCAAGTGCGCTACAACGCCCAGCGAGCAAATTCAAACCCAGAGCGGCAGAGCCCGAACGAGACACGCGCGAGGCCGGGCGGTGCACGCGGCGGCGGGGCAGCGAAGATGCGCGCGCGCGGCGCGGCGGCGGCGGCCGTGGCGCTGCTGACGGTGCTCGGGGGCGGCGGCGGCGCGGACCCGGCCGTCGGCAGCTGGATGGCGCCGTCGACCGTGGTGCTCGTCGCGGCCGAGGAGGTGGCCCCCGTGCACCTGGGCGGCGAGGACGACGACGAGGATGGAAAGGCGCCCCTCGCGGAGGCCGAGGCGGGCGAGGCCGCGCCCCAGGGCGCGGTTGAGATCTTTGTGGAGTTTTGTACCAGCTGAAACTACCGCAAGAACTTTTTGGCTTTGAAGCGGTTCTTGGAGACCGAGTACCCGGACCTGGAGGGCAAAATCCATGGCGACAACTATCAGCCCTCCTGGATCGTGCCGTACTTGCTGCAGGGCGCGGGCGCTGCGCAGATCGCTGGCGTTGTTCTTATGCTCTTTGGCGATCAGATCTTCGATCGCCTCGGTATGCAGACGCCTGACATTATCGTGCTCATGCGTCAGTACCAAATGCAGACCTTTCTGGGCCTCTTTGTGCTGAGCAGCGTGGCGCAAAATATGGCGTCCTCCGGTGCTTTTGAGATTTCCCTTGGAGACAATGTCATCTTTTCGAAGCTACAGGCTGGGCGCATGCCTCGTCTCGAAGAGGTCGTCAACCTCCTCGATGCCGCTGGCCTCGAGCGCGCCACAGGCCATGCTTTCGAGGACCGCCAGATTTAGTCGGCGGATGCGCGAAAAGAGCGTCGTTGGGGAACCGCGAATGAAGGGACTTCGCGGCTGGAATTAGAGTCGTTTCCTCTTCTTTTTGCCGGAAAAGGGGAGGAAGAGGAAGAGGAAGAGGATGAAATGGGTGGGATCGAGCGGACACGTGGTTGGCTCGTTTGCTGTTAATTACAATCTTGGGAGGAGAATTGCTGGGCACTTGTGACAGACGATGCCGTCAAAGATTCATCTCTGGTCTTTCGTGGAGACACAACCAGGGGGCGGCATCGTCTTGATAATGACGTCGGCTCGAGACATGTGTGCTCGTGCGCACTGCCTTTGAGCACGGAGATGCGATCTGGTACATCGCATTTTGCGCTAGGCTCCCTGCATCGTGGGTCGAAGAAAATATCGTATGTTTTTTGACGATCCCACGAGGGAGAACTATAAACGATGCGCTGTGAGCAGGAAAGTTCAGACGTGCCTTCAATTTTGGGGCTATAAAAATTCAAAAACGTCCGCTTCAAAGCCACTGTTCACGCGTGCGTCGTTTGCGGTTCGAGCGTGCCAATGGACTTGTACAAAAATGTCCAAAGGTAACGCCGCCTGCGTTCGGCTTTCAGTTTAAATTTTTTTTTCTCTACATATTCTAAACAGATAATCACTGGCTTCCTGTCCTTACTTCAAGCTTGGCAATGAAAGCGATTTCTTTCCAGCACACTCTGCGTAGCGGCAATGGTCACGAAAGATCTTCGAATTTACACGATCATGGCTTTGACGAAAAAAGAAGATGAAAGAAGTCGAAAGAAGAGAAGAGTAGAGAAGAGAACCTCGAGGCTTTCTCTCTTCACGCATTGCAAGCAATCAAAGAAATCTAGACGAGTGCGTCTAGCCTGCTCTGAACACCTGCTCTGAACTCACTGTATACAACCGATTGCAATGTCGGATGTCAGCTAGAATGCTCGCTTCTTCTTCTTCTTCTTCGTTTTGTCTTTTCATCTTTTCACTCGAAAGGAATGCATATATTATACGCTTGCCCCTACTGCATCCTCGCTATCAGTTGCGGAAGCTAGCTCACGGATTGTAGCGTCGAACGCAGCAAGCCAAGACTCTGCAGATGCCTCATCCTCGCAGCGAATCACAAGGGGACGCGATGCGCCACGCATATTACGCACCTCCACACAGTGCTTTCGCGCGGCAACAGGAAATGCAACCGTCTCTGTAGTAATATAGAAGCTCTTCCGCGGATCGAGGTCTGCGCGATCACGAAAGTACTGTAGTTTGGTGCCCTTGAGAGCGAAAAACCGCCTATTCCAGTGTGACCAGCTCGTGGAGGCACGCTTGTCAACGTATCCACTGTGCGTTCGTGGCTTGCTCAAGCGAGGGCTCGAAAGTTCGCCGTTGGCGCGCTCGCCAATTTCCATACGAAGCCCAGACGCTGGGCTTCCGGAAGATCTCGAATCAAGCAGGTCCTTACGCATGGCTTGCGCCGCTGGCGTCCAGCTTGCATTTGCCGCACCCGTTGCTGCTTCCTCGGAATCAGCGGCGTCACGAGTCATGCTCGAGTCTTCCGAAGCACTTTGCACTGCGCAGAAGCGCACCATCTGGTCTGGTGTCCAGTCCTGAACCTTTGCACCCTCCTCATCGAGCTCTCTTAGCAGCTCCTGCGCGACCTTGTGCAGTACACCCTCGCCGTCGTTGCCCATGGTGCCCGTCTGCACGCTCGAACGCTCGCGCCTCTCCGCTCAGCTCTGCCTGCTCCACTCCACCCCACTCCGCTCGGCTCCGCTCTGCTTTGCTTTGATTTGCTTTGCCCTTCTCTGCTTTGCTTTACTTTGTTTTTTTTTTTGTTTCCCTTCGTTGACTTGGCTTCCTTCACTTGCCCCAACATAATTTATCATTGAACACTGTAGTACACACCTTTTGTAGTAAAACGGTGTGTACTCGGCACGCAGAACGGCCCAGCGATTCCGCGCCGCGTCGCGCAGCGCTCTCAGACTCGTCCCTCCAGCGCAAGGTCTTTGCTTTCCGCGCCCTAGAGAATGGGACACCTTGGCCGCCGGTATCATTGTAAAGAAAGGGAGGGGCGAGGGGGGCTAGTCGGCCGGAATGGACACCGCGAGCGTCCATTTCCAACGGCGCGGATCAGCGCCTGGCGCCAAACGATGGCTCGCGCCCGCGGTCCTTCCTTGGTGGCAAATGGATAGACAGATAGATACGTGAACGCGAATGCACGACCAAGGCAAAGGAGCCGTGGCAGAACGCAGAGCGTAGAGAGAAATAAGAAAGGAAGCGACGTCGAGAAAAGAAGTCACCAAGCAGACGTCAAACCAGAGCCATCTGGCACATCGGCGACGAACGAACGAACGAACGAACGAACGAACGAACGAACGATCGAACTGACGGACGGACGGGCGCGCGGACGCGCGCGAGCAAGCGAGTCGCACGTGCGACTGCAGCAGCAGCTTCGACCTGCGTTTGAGCCGCGGCGCCTGAGCGAGTAAATCAGTCGCTGCCATCATGGCCGACGGCAGCCTTGAGGAATTGCGTCGACAAGTGGCGCAAGACAAGGGCGTAAGAAGGGCGGCCATCGGACTCTGGGCCCTTCTTGGAAAATATGACGCCGGTCTTGCCGATCGAGGCGAGGTCGAAAAGCTAGCAAGTCGCGTAGCCAAGACGCTGCTCGCCGGCTGCTCCGATGAACACGCCCTGGCGACGGCGCGCCAGGCTTTCCTGGCCACGCCCACCATGGATATTTCGCAGTTTCTTGCATGGATTCTTGGAATTGCTCATCTGTACTGTGAATCAGCAAATCCCCTCGAATATGAAGCCTTCCTCGTGGGCCTCAAGCTGCGCATCACGTCAGTCTACCTCGACGATGCGTCATTTCAAGACAAGGTGGCTCTTTCTGCAAAGGTGTGTAAAGTCCCGTATGATGGCGACATAGAGGCCTTTTGGCGCATGCAAATCGCTGCCGGCTTCGGCAACACATGGAAACCTGAAAGACTTCCGTCGTGCAAGTCGTCCTCCAAAGGCGCACAGTTAGTTGTCCTCGTTCCCGTATCGGACACAGACGCCAAACGAATCGACAAAGCAGTGGCGCAGCAGGACAGCGGCCTCAAAGTATGCCTGCAAAAGCTCACAGACCTTGGCGAAGTCGTGCCCATGCCCTCCCATGCGGGCATTCGGGATCCGGATGAGCCCCATTTGCTGTGGTCCCCTCAAAATGCAGCTCAGACAGACAATGCAGTCTTTGCAGACGCGCTCCTGATGCGATACACGAGCACTTTCGGGCAAAGCACGCCCAAGGCAAAGCTCGCCCTCCAGGATGCACGCCGTGCAGAAAGCGATATGCAAGACGCAAAGGAGGAAGAGCAGAAGGAGGAGAGAAACGTGATGCCACGCAGGCACGCCAAAATACCAGCGGGGGGTCTCGGCGCAGTTCCTCCCCACGTCGTCGTTGTGGGCCCACCGCGTTCGGGGAAAACTTCCGTGGCCAAATGTATTGCGGAGCGTGCTGGTCTTTCGTACATCAAGTCCGCTGACGCATGCTCCTTTACGTTGCGCGATGCAATCGCAGCTTGTGGGGGCTATGCCGTGGATGCAAACGGAAGCATCGAAGCCACGCACGAGACGGACGAGGAGACGCGCAAGGCAATTCTCCCCTCTGTAGTCATTCACCTCAAGATGCGTAAAGAAGATGCGCGGAAGCGTCTTGCTAGTCTCCGCGTGCATCCAGACGCAGGAGAGATTTACACTGGCGCACAAGTTGCGGAAATGCGAGCCGCCGAGGAGAGAGAAGCCGAAGCTAAGGCACGAAAGGCTGCCGCAGCGGCAGCACGAGAAGCTCAGGGTGAAGATGGAGAGGATGTCGAGGAGCAAGATGAGCCCGAAGCCGGCGACGAGGGATCCGTCAGCGAAGACGACCCAGAAAACAAGGTCGTCGTTCCGCGGCTCGAGGATCTCAAGCCACTGCATACATCGGAAGAAATCGACGAGATGTTAAACACGTACAACGACATTGTTGCAGAGGCTGAAAAGGAGGCAGTGCGCATCATCGAGGTGGACGCGACTTTGCCATTCCATCGCATGGTCGAATCGGCCTTTGATCGACTTTCCGACGCCAATGGAGGTCTGGCCGAGGACGCTCTCACGAAAGCCTACAATGTTCCTAGGCCATTGCTATACACGCCTCCAGAACCAGTCGACGGCGCTACCGACGACGCAGCGGAAGATGGTGATGAAACGCCCGAGGAGCCTGAAGAACCTCCGCTGGAAGGTCCAGACGAGGAACGAGAGCTGCGGCACCAGCTTTTGTATAATGTCTCCGTCGAATTTGCGGACAAGTCCTCGTTGCAATCCATGGACGATGCCGCCGAAGCGAGCGAAGAGGAAGTTCCGGTGCAGTACTCTCCACCCCAAGCAAGTTTTCGGCATTTATCTCCCTGGGGATTGACATGCCCTGTCTCCTGCGAGGAAGGTCGTGCTCGCTATTCCATTCTCTGGCGCGGATTGGTGTACTTTTGTGCATCGAAAGAAGCCATGCATTCATTCATGAAAGATCCCAAGGCTTATGCTCTTGGCAACCCGCAGCGCGCAGGACGTATTTTGGTCGTTGCAGGCGAGAGTATCTTGGCCGACCAGGCCACAGCTGCACTGGTACAGACGTATGGCTGGGAGAATATGACGTCCACAGCCGGAGCCTGGTACGTGGAGCCCGAAACTACTGAGGAAGAAGAGAAAGCTCCAGACGACGACATCAACGCAGAGGGCGAGGGCTCCGAGCAAGAAGCACCACCTCGTGAGCATCCTCTTGCGACGACCCTGTCAGGAAATCGCTGGGCACTTGCAGTCTGTGCTGAAACTGTTACACCCGAGCGTGCTCTGGAAGTTCTCGAAAGCGCGAATCGCCTGCCAAGACTTGTGGTATTTGTCAAGAAGCCACCACCACAGGCCAAGGAGCCGTCTTCGTCTGAAAACAGCGAGACACAAGACGCGGAATCAGCTGCACAAGACGCTGAGACTTCTCAAGAGAACCCTCAAGAGGAAGTCGACCCTGCGCAGCAGACCTGGGCTGACCTTTGCGACGCGCGAGGGGTCCCATTTCTCCCCACGGTCTCCGGGCAGTCATCATCATCTTGCTCGGACCAAGATCAAGATCAAGATCAAGACCGAGGCCAAGACCAAGACCAAGACCAAGACCAAGACCACGAGCAAGATCAAGCAGCCAACGAAACAACCAGTGAGGAAAAGACGAGCGAAGAGCTCTCGCTTGCAGATTTTACAGATCCGCTCGAAATGATTCCACGAGCGCTCGAGGAAGAATTTGCGAGCAAAGCTATCGAAGACGGCAACTTTGCAAAGCTTTTAGGATGGAGTGGATCTTTCTGCCCCGTGACCTTGATCGAAAGTGGAAGACTCGTGCCAGGGCAAGCCGAGCTCGTCGCGTACCATGAGCGCGAGTTCTTCAAGTTCGCTTCGAATGCAGCAATGGAAGCGTTTCGGAGCGAGCCCGCACGGTTTGCACGCCCTGATATTTTGGTGCGTCCAAACCCAGTGGTACTTTTGCTGGGCGCGGCAGGAACGGGCAAAACGGCAAGCGCGGACTTCCTTGCGACATCATTTGGGCTGCGCAAAGTGTCTCGAAGGGATCTTGAAATCCACGTGGCCACCCGTCGACTCGCGCGGCAGACGCTAGCAGAGGGAGTGCAATCGGTGACGGTCTCGTTGGAGAGCGCTGCGCAGACTGCACCTGTTGAAGCAACTTCAGAAGAGGCCGAAGAAAACGATGACGCTGCAAGTGCTGGCGAGAACGTGCAAACCGAAGAGGCTGAGCAGGAACCTGCAGACGAGGCCAATGAGGATGCTCCAGACGAGGAAGCAATCGCCGAGGCACGTCGCGAGGCTGAACGGGCTGCCGACGAGGAGGTGCGTTATGCGTATCTTGCAGAGACAATTCGCGCAGGGGGCTGCGTTCTTGACGACGTTCTCGACGAAATGATTCAGGTCGAACGACTCGCAAGCGAATTGCTCGTACCCACAGTTGTCCTTCGTCTCGTCGCGGACCAGGAGGTGGCCGTGGAGAGGACGATGATGGCTACCTTTCGCTGGACTCCGCCAGTACCCAAAGCGCAACAAGACCCGGAAGCACCCGCAGACGGCACAGAAGGCGACGAAGCCGAAGAGGAAGAGCAGAACCCAGAAGAGCTTCGGGAAGCAGCCCGCGCTGCCTGGGAAGAGAACGTTCGTGCACAATTTACCCAACGAGAGGAAGTGACTGCAGCCATGCTCCAATTTTTGAGCGCAGCGGGGGTCACGTGTCACGATAATATCGACATGTCTGGCAAGGCAGGTCTGCAGCCTTCCCTGCGACGACTTCGTGCTGCAGTCCAAGTGCACACGCGCTCGAGTCCTCGCGCTCTCGACGCCCACCAGACGTGTCTTGTGTCGCATGGAATGGCCAACAAGCTTCGAGAAGAAGGCCTTGTGACTGGGGCCCCGCTCGGAAGTCGCTGTCCGGCTGAACTCGTCGACTACGGGCAGCTTTTCAAGTGCCACAACCAGTCTGTCGAAGACGCAGCAGCTGGCGTTGTCGTGTATAACGGGCAACTCTTTGCGCCAGGATCTGTACGAAATGCCAAGCGCCTGCTTGACAACCCCGGGCCCTTTGCGGAGCGAAGCAAGTCCTTGGTCTCTGTGCCACCAAGGCAACTCTTCCGCAGCAGCGTTGTGGGCGGCGCCGAGGGCAGATCGACTGCGGTCGCACAAAGTTTAAGCAAAGCATTGGGCGCCGTATACGTATCGGTGGAGACCGCTCTCGAGTACGTGCAAGCTCGCGCCATCGACGAGGACTCTGGCGAATTATGGGTACTTGGAGCACTTTTGCAGAACGGCGAGCCAAGTGCCGAGTTAGTGATGCAGTGTGTGGTGGCGCGGTGCAAAGCCGAGGATGCGTCGCTGCGAGGCTTTGTCTTGGACCAGTTCCCTCGCACCGTGCTTGACGCTGCGCAATTGGAGAGCGAAGGACTTCTTCCCGATGCATTGGTGCACTGCGGCGCACTCCATGGTCCATGCCTCGGCGACCTCGTTGACCTCGAACACTGGTTTGCAGGATGGGCATCCGTGTCGCAGGTTCACGTAAGCGCAGACACTTCAGTTTGGCGCGCGGTCGACAAGACTTGCGCTGCGCTTGTTCAAGAGAAAAGCCCCTCCTCGTGCGCCACATCCAGCACCGTACGAGAGGACGAAGAAATTGGTGCGCAGATCGTGGACCTCCTTGGTACGCTTGGAAGTTACGATCTACTCGAGAACTCGCCTGCTCTCGGGTACTGCCTCGTGAGTTTTGCAGATGGGTCGCAAGAGTCGTTGCAAAAAGGTAGTCCAAGCACTCTCGCGCGTCACAAGGGCCAACTGTACGCCTTTACAGGCCCTGAGGAGGCGGCTCGATTCGTGCAGGATCCCAATGCATTTGTGACGCATGTGGATGACCTCTGCCGGGCGGTAAAGGCCTTGCCGCTCAGCCCAGCCGCAATGCTTGCACAAGGAGATCAAATTGGCTACCTGGAGCACACGCTCGCCCCTCTGTTGCGCGAGGGTCTTGAGCAATGTGGTATCCAGCGGCTCAAGCATCCGTCGCTCAGCATTGAAGAGTCGTGCGCCAAATTTTTGGCGCTATTTTTGCGAGCGCGGAACGAGAAGGTGAGCCGCACGGCGCGAGTTCGGCGCGAAGAGATGCTCGATCAATTTCTGAGCGAGTGCCAGCTCTTCGAGCAAATTGCAGAGCAGGCCGTCGGAGGTTCGGGTCTGCGTGCTGTGCGAAGCTGCCGTAACGACCTTGCGGCGCGCGCGGCGCTCGTCGACCGGTTCGAGGACCTTTTGCAGCAGCCACCAAGCATCTTGGTGGCGCGATTCACTCCATCACAATAATCAAAATTTTGCAAGTGGCCCTGGCCCATGAAAGTGAAATTGATTTTCTTTGTGCGCTTGCTTGCTCGCTCGCTCGCTCGTACGTACGTGCACACGTGCGAAAGAGAGAGAGAGAGAGAGAGAGAGAACAATGTTATTGCCAAGATGTACGTCAGCACATGAGATAAACCGAATAATAAAATCAGGTTGTTCAAATTCCTTGGGGTCGATTACCATGCGTTGCATACGTAAAGGTCCAAACAGAGCCGGGAAGAGCACAACACCTCACAGAAAAGGCCAGAGGTTGCTTGCTTGCTAGCGAGAATTGCAAAAGACACACAAAAAAAGACCTTCACTTGTTCAAGAGATGCGGGAGGACAGCGCCCTGTTCGACGAGAACGAGAGCGACGTGAGTGTTTCCCTGATTGATTGCCAGATCAAGAGCCGAGGCACCGTCGCGGTCCGCATGATGTACATCAGCGCCAGAAGCCACTAGAATTCGAATCGCCTCGTCATTCCCTGCCACGCTAGCCCACGCAAGTGGCGTTCTGCCGATTGCATCAAAGACATTAACGTGCGCGCCATGCTTGATCAAAAGGGAAATCATGTCATTGCGTCCAAAGTAGCTCGCGAGATGCAAAAGCGAGGGGCCTTCACGTGTATCAAAGTTGACATTGGCGCCGGGCTGTTGTAAGAGACGCGCCAACAATTCCGTGTTGCCTAATCGAAGCGCAGTAATGAGCGCATTCGTTCGAGCGTGTTTGGCGCCCGAAAGCGCATTGACATCAGCACCTGCCTTCAAGAGCGTGTCAACGAGAGGAAGATTGTCTTGCTCGCAAGCCCAAACAAGGAGGCTATGCGCTGTCGACGCATCGACAATAGTGTTGATGTCGAGCTTGCATTCTTCGATCATGAGTTTGGCAAGGTCGATCTTGTTTTGCGCCAGAGCGGCGACGATGGGCTTGCGAGGCCGCGATGTAACGAGTGTCTTTTCGCCCTCCCGGGCTGTAGGTTTCTTGTCCTTTTCTTCGGCAGTCGACTCGGGAACATCCATATTCGGGTCGGCACCGACGGCGAGAAGGCTTTTGACAAAGTCTAGATCCGGGTTGTCCGCATAGCAAAGGTCGAGAAGCATGAGCGTGGTCACGACCTTCTTCTTGGCGGGGTCGGCGGCGTCAGCGCCCCCGAGAACCTGCTCCAAGAGGGACAGCTTGCCCTTGAAGAGCTTGGCCACAAAACCTGGGTCCGAGGAGAAAACCTCAGGCCCCAACTTGGCCCCACTCGTGATAAGAGCTTCCACCTCTTCCTCATAGCCGAGCTCGCACGCGAGAAGCAAGGGCGATCCGCGCTGGGGATCTGCTTTGCACTCACGCACCAGCACCTTGATGAACCGACCATTGCGATGGCGCACACAGGTCCGCAAGGGTGTCTCGCCGTTATGCATGACGTTGGGGTCCGCACCCGCCTGACAGAGCTGCATCATGGCAGCGCGCACCTGGAGTCGTAGCCGCTTTTCCGTGAGCGTACAAAGAAAAATGAGCGCTGGGTCTTCGTCGCTGTAGCGCTTTTCTGCATCGGGGTCGACCTCCTTGAGGCGGCGCATAAAGGTGAGAATGCGGTGGCCCTCAGAGAAAGAGCGCGTGACAATGAAGAAGAAGAGCAAGAGACGCACGGGCGACTTGAGTCCCCAGGTGGCTGCGTATTGCGACCAGGTTTCGTTAAGCTTACAGTCCCAGTGCGCCGTGGACAGAGACCCGGATCTCTTGCGCTCCAAGTCCATGAGACGAATGGCCATGCGGATATTGCCGCGCGCCATCGCCTGGAGAAGCGGCGTTCCCTCCACAACAGCGCTCACACGCGTGTCTGCGCGCGAAAGTTGCTGCGCGGACACGGACGACTTCTTGTCAAGGTGGAATCCAAAGGGTTTCGGGGCCGCCAAGGTCTCGAGCACCATCTGGTCGAGCTTGTCAAGCTTGCCCTCCGCATTCAGCTTCAAGACATGGTCCACACAGAAGCGGAAGAGCTCGTCGCGAATCTGTTCCGACTCGAAGGGTTCACTCATGCGTGCAGCTTTGTCAAGCACGCACCGTAGGAGTACCGGATTTTTCAAGTCGTCCACTGCGCACTTGAAAAGTTTTGCCACATCTTGCTCGTTGCACGGAATGTCGAACTCGTCTGCAAGAAGAACGCGAATCATGTCGGCTCGACCATGCGGCGCGGTGCGCGTGAGCACGACGTCGAAAATTCCGCGGTCCTCGACGAGTTTGATTTTCTGAAGCTCGGCTCCTGCGCGGAGAAGCTTCTCAACACTTGCAGCGTCTCCCTTGGCGAAACGGCGTTGCAAGAGTTGTGTTCCAGCACGTTCCTTGTATTCGGTGATGATACCGCACTCCACCTCGACTTCTCCGAGTTTGTTTTCCACGGCGGCGGGGACGATAAAGTACTCGTCGTCATCGGGCTTGAAAGCGACAACTTGCCCTTTGATGGGTTCGGACGTGGGTTTTGACACTGGCACGTATTCGACTCGCCAGCCGACGGCATCGTGTCCTTTTCCTGGGGCCGCCTTGATTTTACTCAGGGCGATGCGCCTTTCCTCCTCTTCGTCAACTACCTTTTTGGCTTCCTCTTCTTTTTCTTTTTCTTTCTCGTCGGCCTTCTCGCTTTCCTTTTTCTTTTCTTCCTCGGTGTCGTCCTTCATTTCAACGTCACCATCGTTGGCCTTGGCGGTTGCGACGGTGTCCTCTTTCTTTTCCGAGACCTTGGTGCTTTGTTTCCCTTCAGCGTTCGAGGAAGAGGAGGACGAGGAGGACGACGACGAAGCAGGGGCTGCTGCATCGCTGTTTTTGCGAGCTTGCGGACCTTCCTTTTTGGATTCCTTTCGGCGGTCTTCGGCCTCATCGTCTTCGTCGTCCCCCTCGGCCTCTTCCTCCTCCTCTTCCTCCTCGTCAACATATTCATCTTCTTCCTCTTCGTCATTCACTTGGCCGTCCTCTTCTTCTTCGTCCTGAGACGCATCTTCTTCTGCCTCGTCTTCGTTGAGATCATCCCCGGAGAGCTCGTCTTCGCCAGGTTTCAAAATATAGACCTCGGAGATTTTTTCCCACTCGGTGTCGCCATCGTCGTAGGAGACCTGAATACGTTGACGTTTTTCCTGGACCTTGACGACGGTTCCCTTGAACCATTCCTTTTCGCCGTTCCAGTACACTTTGACGCGCTTGTCGAGGTACTTTTTCACAAGCTCCTTCTTGGAGAGAGTCCCGCGTGAGGCGCCGTCCGCGTCGACAGAGCTGTTGCGGCGTTTGCGCTTTTTACTATGGCTGTCGCCCTTGGCGCCGGCGTGTTTCTTCTTGGTTTTACTACTGCTACTTTCCCTTCGCATGAGCGCTGCTGCTGCTGCTGCGCCACTTTTGTGGCCATTCTTCCGGGCGTCCTCCCTGTCGTCATCGTCATCGTTGTCATTGTCGTCATCGGCTTCTTCTTCCTCCTCCTCCTCCTCCTCGTCGTCGTCAACGTCTTCATTGTTGTCCTCGTCGTCGTCGTCCTGGTCGTCATTATCTTCCTGAGCCTCTGCAACCGCTGCGGCCGCTGCGGCGGCTGCTGCAACGACATCCTTGGACCTTTTCTTCTTTTTCGTGAGCGGCCCGCCCTTGAGTTTCATAGGCGGCGTCCGGGGCCGCTTGCGCTTGCGCGGCTTGCCGTTGGACCTGCCCTGCTCGTGCGCGATCCAGTCCTCGAAGTCGAGGCCGTCCTCGTACTCCCAGGACTCCTCGCCGTCGTCGTAGCTCACCAGATACTTTTTCTTCGCGCGGGTCGGGTCGTACTTTAGCACCTCTCCGTAGTAGAACCTCTCCTCGCCGTCCCAGTACACGCCCACGCGCTTGCCCACGGCCTCGGCGCCCACGTACATGGGCGCCCTCGCCGGGGACGCGGCGCTATCGCGCAGCTGCTCCTTCTTCTCGCCATCCTGCGCCTTGCCCTGCGCCTGCTGCTGCTGCTGCGGAGGCGGTGGCGGCGGCGGTGGCGGCGGCGGCGGCGGCGGCGCGGTGCCTTCGTCCTGGGCCATGGCGCCTCGCGCGGCCTGCGCTGCGCCGCGCGGCGCCTCGTGCGGCGGCGTTGCCGGCCGGCAGGGGCCTGGCGATGGATCTTTGAATCTTCAAATCTCCAAATGCCCCAATGCGCGCTCGCTCCCTCCGCTGCCGCCCGCGCCGCTACGCTGCCCGCGCCGCTGCGCTGCCCGCGCCGCTGCGCTGCCCGCGCTGCGCTGCGCTGCGCTGCGCTGCTCCGCGCCCGCCCTTCGGCCTCCTCGCCTCGCGGGCGTGCTCCGTCGCTTGCCGCTTTGCTTCTGCTCCCTCCCGCTTGCCTCGAGGCGGCGGCCGCTGGAAAAAAAAGCGCAAGTGCCGCGCGCAAGTCACCTATCCGCCGCGCAAGTCGCCTATACGCGGCCGCAACTCGCCTATCCGCGCCTCTCCCTTCCCTCCCTTCCCCTGCGCGCACACGCTGGCGGCCAGCTGTGATGCAGTATGGATGATAGGTCTGTCCCCTTGGCGTCGAGGCCGCCAGGATACTCCGCTCCCGCGCCCGCCGCCGCGGACCTGCGCCGCGAGAGAAATCGCGGCGGCGCGCTCCGGCGCTGCCGTGCGGGGATCTGCGGCTCGGGTCTCGCCGGGGACGGCCGCGGGGCGCTGCGAGGCGCCGCAAGGCGCGGGCCAGGGATGCAACCGTTCGGGAGCAAGAGGAGGAATTCCGGGGCGTGAGAGACGGAATTCCGGGGCCACGAGCGACCACTCGCAGCGCGACAAGTTCGCAATGATGCAGGAGCAGCAGCAGGAGCAGCAGCAGGAGCAGGAGCATGGGCGAGAGCAGCAAGAAGATCGGCAGCAGCAGCAGCAGGAGGAGGGGGCTAGGCAGGAAAAGGGGGATGGATCATCGCCGAAACAAGAGCACGGCCAAGATGCAGATAAACAAGCAGTGAAACTGGGAGGAGACCAGAACAAGACTGAGTCCACGCCTGGGGAAGCGGACGAGCTGTCCGCGCAGCAAAAGGAGGTGGCAGACGCGCCAAAGCTTGTTCAGGAAACACCATCGCAAGCGCAACAACGCGGAGAAAAACGCAAGCGGCCCGGTGGTCTTGCAATTCGCAATGAGCAGGAACGCCGTGAAAGGGTCCCTTTGTTGGTGTGGAATGCTGAGCGCAAGCTGGCCTGGCTGTGCGAAGAACGGGGCAAGCATGTGAGCCGCATGGGCTTTTCCAGGCGGGGCACCAAATGGCTCTGGCCTGAAGAAGCCGCTTTTCTTGTATCAGAGGGCGAGGCTGATCTTGCAACCGTGGAGACACGAGCAGGCAGCAAGCCTTCAGAGTGTACCATTGCCCCGCTAGACCAGGCCTATGTCCTCACCTATGAGGCACTTCAACTCCACCAAATCAATCTCGTTGACTACTACGCTTTTGTGGCATTGAAAAAGCTTCGCTTTAACGTATTTCGCGCCGGTGCGTGGGGAGAGAAACCCGACGAGGCATGGTTCGAGCGCACCGAGGCCGAGAGCAGCACGTCAGCCTCGCAGGAGAGCGGGACGACTGTGGAGGCGATACCGCTACCAGGGCCCCAAGAACCACCCTCGCCTTGCGTAATGATGCGTTTTGATGTGTACAGCCCGCAAACGTCAAACTTCAGTGTCAACGCTCGTGGGACGCCTAATTTTCGTGTGGCCACCTCTCGGCCCGCCGATCGTATGCCCTCGGTGTTATCGATGCGCGACCTGGCCAAAGCATGCGATCAAGAGGGCACCAAGTTGCGTATGGCGCTCTTTGATGGCCAGGCGGTCTCCTTTGTGCAGGTTGAGGATTACGAATTGCAGGATATCGCAGCTGCCACGGCCGTTCAGCCTGACGTGGCGTGACAGTGCAGACTGTGAGACGGACACTTTTTCCGCGATTATCTTGACGTTCCATCAGGCGCCAAATGTAGCATAGGAGTCGGGAATCAAGATGATGAGCTCACGTTGCACTTTTTCGCTGTCGGAAGCAAACGAGCTGGGGCGAGACATCAACGAAGATGTCGTGCACTTCGCTTATTTTCCATGCCACGCACGTGCGCATTGTCAAGATGTCGTCCTTTGTAAGAAAAAAGAAAAAAAAAAGGAAAAAGTGAACAAACACAAAGCACTTCATGGGGATCCAGGCTGCTTCTCAGAACATGCCCACGTATGATGATGACCTTTTCCTGTTCTCCAATACTACTAAATAAGACGAATTAAATTGCACAAAAAACCAGAGACTTACATTGACATTTCAAGCAAAAGGACGTGGAAAGACAATCCCAAGAGGAGGCGCAGCTCAGAAAGAGTCACGGCAAATGGATGAAGGTTCAAGACTTACAGTGTTTGCACCTCACGGAGCAACGCATCAATGCACTCCTTGGCTTCGTCTTCTTCGAGGACGGCCTGAACCTCCGCGATGAGCTCGTCGCGCTCGGCACCCTTGCAAACGAGACGCACGAGGTGCTCCACAAGCGTCGGCTCGGGCACGCCAAAATAGTTCTCGATGAGTTTGCTCGCGACCGTGCGAACTTTCTCAGCCTCGAGATTGGGTTCTGCAACTTTGGGCGACACGGACTGCAGAGCCTCCGTTGCGGTGTGCGTGTCAGAGACGCCATTGCCAGAGGAAGAGCCATTTGCTGTGCCGGGCTCTACATGCGATTCGTTTGCCCTCCCCTCGGAGGAGAAACTACCTTCGGAAGAACGAAGACGCTTTTGCGCGGGCTCACCGTCATCACCATTCCCGCCACTGTGACCAAGGATGTCATCCGCAGCGCTCTCGCCTTTGACGGCCTTTTTTAGATGCATCTTGACGGGAACATTCTCGGTGGAGCTCGTCCCACCGTTTGCAACCTCGTCGCTCCCCAACTTTTGGTCAGCATCGGCGGCTCTCGCGGCCTCCTCGCGAGCACGGGCCTCTCGGCGCGCTTCGTTAGCCTCGTGACGCTCCTTACGCAGGTTGGCTACCTTTTGACGAAGTTCACGTTTCCGCGCACGATCCTGGGCAACTTCTCTTCTTGCTTGCGCGTACCTGAAATCGGAGATGTCTTTATAGACCTCGTCGGACATGCTTTCTGACTTGGGATCAAGTCTCAGCGCGGCTTCAATCTCGGTCTGCGAGATTTCATTGCGAGAGCTGTGCGAGGCGGGTGCATCTTTGGCCGTCTCATCGACGGCGAGCTCCTTTACGAGCGCTTTGGCAGCACGGTCCACGACATCTGCTTCAAGCTCCTCGGCTACGCGCTCGCATTCCGTTGCAGCGTTGGCCTCAGGTATAACTTCGACGCTGCCAAGTTGTGAAGCAGCCGCCATGCTTTTGGTCAGCAGCGCTGCGTCCTTGGCGCTTGCCAGCTCCGCAAACCCGCTCGTGGTGGCGCCATCGTCGGCTGCGCGCACACGATGCCATTTTGCGCCTTCGCCCACGGCCTCTATCAGCGCGCTGTCTACGCGAGCGTCTGGCACGCGGGCGTCCAGCCCGTTCACAAAGACCAGGACCATCGCGCGCGCCCCTGCGCCGCGAAATCCTCCTCTCCGTCTCGCAACTCTTGTGCGTGTCAAAGAGTTTGCTTTCTTTCTTTCAAGCAAGTGAACGAGCGACTCAGCGAGAGGCCAACAAAGAATAAGGAGCTACTACCACTTAGTTTTTTTACATTGGTTTGGTGCAGCCATCAATCTTGCATCTTTGCTGCAAGCTGCTGGAAAGACGGTGGGTCCCCATGGAGGCCTGGAACGCCCAACTCCAGAAGACGCTTGAAAAGGATAAAGTCCACATAGGACTTGGGCTCGCGACCCGCTCGAATAGGGTTCCAATGACGTTTGCGAAAGTTGGTAAACCAGTTCCGGATCTGCGTGCTTGTCATCCCCGTCATACCACGCAACATCTTCTTCTCTTCGGTTGTCGGATAAGGATTCTTAATGTGCTCAAAAAACCACGTCTTCAAGATCTCGGTGGTTTCGACCTGCTTTGCATCTCCTGTGGCACCGCTTCCACCACAAAGCGAAGAGGAAGCGCCTGATTTGTCGTCGGCATCGCTCATGTCAAGTACACTTTCTGGGTACGTGCTGTCTGTTTTATACGTGTGCAAAAAGTGGCTTTGACCGAGAAAGTTATCGTTTCCAAGTAGATGACCGCCGCTGCATCCACTGTAGTAGCTGCTGTCGCCAACACTAAGCATGTCGTCATCGTGAATATACTCGCTGTCCTCGTCGGCGTCGCGTTCGCGCCTTTTTCGAACGTTTCCCGAATCTGGAATTGTAATCGTCCCTGGAAAGGTTTCACCACCACTCGCAGACCGTAGCGACCTGGACAATCTGTGAGCACGCTGAGTTCGCCCTCGTTCATGTTCAAGTGGAGCAAAATGGTCAGCGGACTTGCTGGCAACGAGGCGCTTTTTGCGCGGCGACCAGCGCTGCGCAGTTAGACCAAGGTCATCATAGCTCGTGGCTTGCCTTGGATTCCGCAAAAGGTTATCAAGGCTTTGCTCTGCGTCACCAAGTGCAGACGCCTCAAGCCCGATGATTTGCTGAAGGAGCCAGTCTCCACTATTACATTGCGTCGCATCGTGCTGATAGTGATAAGGGTTGGCGCCGTACGAGCCATCCAAATTATCTTTATCCATGCGACGTGCAGCGCCGGTTTTACGGCGTGAACCCGAGACCTCTGCAGGCGCAATGGGTAAAGTCATGGCGGGAAAAAATATGCGGACCCCGTGCTAGTCACTAGCAGCGCGAATGAATGAGTCCCCGAGGCTTGCACGCCCGCACGCTGCCTCGCAGGCTGGCTAGCTAGCTCGCTCCTGATGACTAGCTCTCAAGGTCGCGTCCAAGACCGACACGTTGTCAATCTGTCAAGCCTTTGGATGATTGACCTTCAACGCCTTCGCATGCGCAAATGGGCATTCCGCATGTTGAGGGACCCTTCGTTGCAGCCCTCTCTGCCCCTGCCTGCCTGCCTGCCTGCCTGCCTCTCTGACTCAGCTTCTGGGCTGCCGAAATTTACCGAGAGAGCGACTGTTGCGCGCTCTGCTCTCCCGGACCCAGATGTGGGGGTTCTGTGGGCATCTCTAGCATCTGATTCGTTGCAACCGCTCGGACGGACATGGGCATCTGACGCGGTCGGTTAAGGATGGACGTCCCTCGTGCGCGTGTTTGCCGTAGTGCTTCTGCGACCGATAGTAGGAAATGAGCAACAGGCAAGTAGGCATCTACGCATACACGCACGCAGGCACGCACGCAAGCACCCAAGGAGGCGGATGAGCGGGTCCTGAGAGTTGAAATAGGTGGCATGGTATTCTCGGGGAGTCCATCAAATTTGGACCTCCTTCTGGTATTCAAACCCTCCCCTCGATCTTCCCAAAAGAGGCAACAGATTGTCCCCAGAAGCACCGCATTTGATATAGTCGACAGCCTTCATTTGCCTGCATCGGCCCAGGGACGCGATCCCACCTCGACTCCTCTCAGAGACGCCGAGTCGAAAAGCGACTCGCGGAAACGGCCTGTCAGAACCTGACCCTTTTTCACTTGTTTTCTTTTTTCCTTTCAACCGCCAAAGAGCTGCGGGAAAACTCTCGATATTATTAGCTGACGATGTCGTTAATTCAAAATGATGGACGCGGTGCGTTGCGGCAGGTCAAGTCGAAAAATCGTCGTTTCATCATTTGATGGATTTCGCGGCATACCGTAAAAGCAAGGTGCTTCTTGACTTGGCACTTTTCCGAGAGCAATTGTCCGAGACTTCCTTGCTTGTGACGTGATATTTTCCCGGCACCTAAGGAAGATCAATGCCTTTTACAGCCGCTTCCCCTTTTTGCTTGCTTGATCAGTGTTGCCGCCAAAGAGGAGTATAAGAACGTAATTGGTCAAGGCCAAAGGAAATGATGGACTTTTCTATTTGGTGAACAGAGAGCAAGATCTTGCCTTTTGCAGTTCGTCATGCTTTCGTGTTCAGCCACGCAATTGTCAGCTGTGCAGCATAAACACCGAAATAGCCAAGATTCACGTGAGCAATGTTTGCACGACTCTGCAGCAGTCCTCTTCTCTCCCTTCTCCCGCCCAGCATATCGTGCATTCCGTTGGCATCATTATCCTTTTCATCGAGCACTGCATGTAAGACAAACGATGCTTTGTGCTTGTGCTTGTGCTCGTCTTGTGTGTTGTGTTGTCTCGCACGTTCTTGTCTCGCAAGTTCTTGTCTCACTCCTCATCTTGCAAGTTCTTCGGCCTTGCCTCTCTTCTGGGCTGCGCCATGCTCTGCTCCTCCTCGCGGCAGTCGCGGGCCCATTCTCCGCAGGCGGCTTCTTCAAGATCCCCTCCGGAATGGCGTGGCCCCCGCCGCCCGGCTTGGTCCCACGTACGTATACGTGGAAGCCGCCGCAGGACCTGGAGCTCTTTCTGGGCTGCAGCAGCAGCAGAGCCCGGACCGAGAGCCCGGCACGGCGAGCCCGAGCGAGGCCCGAGCCCGCGCGCGGCAGGAGCGCGGGGCGCGCGATGGCGTCGGCGGGCGAGGACGCGCTGGCCCGCGCGACCGAGACGTGGCGCAAGGATCTCCTGGCGCGCTGGGTGCGGCCCTCGAAGCAGTCGGCCTCGTTCAGGCACAAGCTGCACGAGGCCTGCCTGCGCGGCATCCCGCCGGCCGTGCGCTCGCAGGCGTGGCGCGCCATGCTCGGCAACGAGCTGCGCATCAACCGGGAGCTCTTTGACGTCCTCCGCGCGCAGGCAGACGAAGTTCGCTACATCACGGAGCGAGAGGACGGCGGATACGATACCCTCACCGACGGTGGCGAAGACGACGAGGACGGAGACGAAGGCGGGGCCGAGGACGAGGATAACGACGACGACGACGTGAGCAAACGCCAGGACGACAACGGCGCTGGGGATGGGGAAAACGGAGGAATCGCAGATGCTGGCATTGAAACTGGCCCGGGAAGCCGACGGCAAGGACCTGCGGGGTCCCAAGACGATACTGCGAACGGGGCCACGCAGAGCAAGATCTCGGATGAGGGAAAGATGCTGTCACATGGATTGAGCTCTGGCAAGGTCGTCACAAAAGCAAGAAGCTCTACGACGCGGAGCTGCGCTTCAACAGCGACTGACCTCGGAGAAGACGATGAAGAATCTGAGGCTGAACGCGAACATGAGCTTGTCGACGAGGGAAAAGGACAAGCGGTCCCGTTCAAACAGGTAAATGGGAAAGGCGCTACCTTTTCTTTACAAAAAAACATGGAAGGCAATACGAGCAAGGGTGCGTGTACGCTTGGAAACCACGAAAGGAAGGCACCGAAGGACGAGAGGGAAGATGAGGTCGGCGAGGGCTCAACACTTGCGACTGTCTCCGATCCAGACATCTCACCGGGAGAAACCGACGTCTCAACACTAGAGGAGGAGGCTGGTGGCTCAGTTGCGGGAAGCGAGAGCTCCGCGCTTGGACCGTCCGCGCTGCAGGGAGAAGAAAAACGAAAAGCGAGCGTAGATCTCGATGCCGTGCCGCCCGCGCCAGCGCGGATTCGCATGGTCACACGCAAAACGACCTTATCGACGCAAATTGAGCAGGATCTGAGCCGAACGTTCCCGACCTTGGCCTTCTTTAAAGAGGAGAACGGGCCCTTTCGGCAAGGCTTGCAGGATATTCTGGAAGCCTTTTCACAGTTTCGACCCGGCATTGGGTACGTGCAGGGCATGAGCCATGTGGCCGCGATGCTGCTCTTGTACATGGACCAAGACACGGCGTTTGCGTGTTTTTGTAATCTTTTGCAGGACCACCAATTTTATCAAATTCTTCGCAGCACGGACGCTGGTCTGATTCCGCGATACATGACCTTTTTCGAGGAGCTTTTGGCGGAGCATATTCCGCAGCTGCACGAGCATTTTATCAATTTGGGACTGCGTCCAGACATGTATATAGTGAACTGGCTGCTTACGTTATTCACGCAAAGCCTGGAGCTGGATGCGGCTGCTCGGATCTGGGACTGTTATTTGTTTTGCGATTCGCGAGAGCGCAAGGAACGTTTTTTGTGGCGTGCCTGTCTCGCGCTGCTCAAGACGCTTGATGTGCAGCTTCGGCTTTTGGATTTCGACGCCGCTGTCAGTGTGCTGCGTCACGCCCCCCCTGTGTTTTCTATTGACAAGTTCTTTTTCTATCTGGATTTGACGACCTTTACGTCTCGTCAGTATCAACATTTACGTAAGCGCGTAGGTCTGGGTAAAGAGCAGCTGACGGCGTCGAGCACGCAGCTGACGGCGGCCTCATGAATTATTTTCGCTCGTTTTATCTTCTGCTTTTCTTCTCATTGAATTTGCGGGATTGGCATCCAAAACCTTGGTGAAGGGGTGGGGCTTTGGGGGGGGGGGTTGTTGGACTTATTTCTCAAGTTTGAACAGAAACAAATAAACGAACAAGCAAAATATATACCAAAAAATTGGAACACAAAGGCTTGGCTTGGATCAGATATCCAAAAAAATGTATTGCTTGGTTGTGCCATGATGAGAAAGAGGTTCTTTCTTTCTTCCTTTCACCTCTGTTCTTTTTCTTTCCCTTGTTTGTATGCATGCAAGCGCACATGCTCACGCATATCCGCACGCAGTGGACAAAGGTTTTTTGAAGTCCGGCGAATTAGCCGCTGCTCTCTCTGTCTCCACTTCCATTACTCTCCCAGCTAAGTCCCGAAAATTTCAACGTCATGAGCGGGCTACGTGGCGTGAACGGCCGGACAAGCACTCTGAAAATCCTCGAAATGTTCGTTGTCGGCTGATTCATGCCACTTGCCGACGCCGGAAATTCATCTGCGTCTTCAGAAGGCGGTGCTGCGTCCTGCTGCTGCTGTCGGGGTTGTTGTTGTTGCTGCTGCTGCTGCTGCTGCTGCTGCTGCTGCTGCTGCTGCTGACTGCCCTCGACATCAGGGCCAGCGTCGAGAGAATCTTCAAACTCGTCCTCATCCGCCATCGCTCCCAACGAGAGTATCTCTTCTTATTCCTCTCTTTTGTCTGCTTGCCTTTAGCAAGCGTACTAGTCGCGCTGTCCACGTCGTTACCGTTGTCGATCTCCTAAAGTCTTTCCGCGATTGATTGCTTGATTGAAGTTTGCTGTCGAGTCGCGCCTGGGGAGACTCAGCTGCGCTGGATGCGTGTTCTCCGCCAGCCCAAAACGATGGAAATAACTCTCGGTCGCAATACGCACTGCAAGGCCGACCTTCCTTGCGTCAAGCGACCGTTCTCCGCGTCGACCTGGGTCCCCGACCGCAAGTTCTCCAGCCTGAGCTGGCTCGCGCTCTCTGGCCTTGGCCAGGTCCTGGCCCAGGTCCCGTCCAGCGCGAAATCGTTATCTCCGCACCTCCTCTCCCCTCGACCGCGCGAGAACCTTTCGCCTGTCCACAGGGTAACTCTCCGCCGCTTCTCCGCGGCCTTTCCGCGTGCTCGAGCGCCGCCCTCGCCTCGCTCGACTCCACTCGACTCGGACTCGCGTGGTCCGGCTTGGTTGGCAGCTCTTTTTGGCTGGGAGCGCTCTCGGCTCTCCGTGTTCTTTCCAAGCAGCACAGGCTGGAGCAGACCTATGTACGACGGGGGGGAAACCAGCGCCGCTCTCCTTCTTCTCCTGCCTTCTCCACCTTCCTCGCCTCGGCGCGGTCTCCGCGACGCCGTCTCTCGCCGCTTCGCGGCCGCTCCGCTCCTTGGCCTTGGCCTTGGCCGCGAAGCTCGCGCGGTCTCCGCCGCTCGCGCCCTGACCGGGCAGGGAGGAATCAAGGCGCCGGACCGCGCGTGCCGCGCCTCTTCGATCGCCGCGGCCTCTTCTTTCTTGCTCTCCCGCTCTCGCTCGCAGTCCCGCCTTCTCGCGCCTCTGCCTCTGCGCCGCGCCGACGCAGGCTCTAGCTCGCTACACCGCGCTCGGCCTCGACCTCGACCTCGACCTCGACCTCGACCTCGACCTCGACCTCGACCTCAAACTCGGCCTTGAGCGTGCCCTCGAGCGCGAGCGCGAGCGCGTGCACGTGCCGCGCCTCGCGCAGGGGGTGATGAAAAGCCGCCGCCACGCCGCCCAAACGCACGCCCGCTCGCGCGTCGCTTGCCCGCCGCACAGGCGCCCGCTCGCGCCCCCTCGCCGCCGTGCGCGGCGGCTGAGCACGGAAGGGGCTTTGCTTGGCTTGGCGCGGCTTGGCGTGGCTTTGCTTTGCTTTGCTCGCGTTGCTTTGCCTTGCTTGCTTTCGCTTGCTTTGCTCGGCGTATGATAGAGGAGTGGCTGATCAACGCAGCGACGCTGTGCAGACAGGCCAGACCAGACGGAGGCGCGGGGCGAGGCTGCCGCGCGCCCCGGCCGACGACGCCCCTCGTGCTACCGCTGCTGCAGCTGCTGGCGGGCCTCTGCGCTTGCGGCGGCCGGCCGCGCAGGCGGTACCGCCTGGCTTCAAGATAGCGCAGCGTGGAGGGCGTGGTATGACATAACGTGGCGTCGAGGTGGACATGAGCGGAGGAGAGCTGCGCAACGGGGGCCAGCCGTGGCGAGGAGCTGCGCGACATTGCTGCACGGAGCGTGGCTTGGCTTGGCTTGGCTTGGCTTGGCTTGGCTTGGTGAGACTTGGCTTCGCAGAGCTGGCGGCGGAGCGAGGGTAGTATACGAAGGAAAGTCGAGTCTTATTGTGACGTGGACTCCGACCATGGCGACTCGACTCGACTCAATCGCCGTGAACGGTTCAACGGTGGGCGCATGGCTTACCACAGTAGAAAACAAACGAGCGGCTGCGGAGAGGAGATGCTTCGACTGTGGAGCCCCGAAGCCGCACAGTTCGGTCGCAAGCGACTTCGTCGAGCCGGCAGCTGCAGCTGCAGGCAGGCCGAATGGCATCGCATGGTTCTTGCGCGCCATTGCCAATGCGGGCGCAGGGCGGCACAGGATCAGACCCGGACAAGAAATGATGACTGCGGACGTCATGTGCGGCGAAGTCTCTCTTTTGGCGCGGTGTGCAGCGAGAAATATGGCGAATGAATGCCGCTTGCCGCCTGCCTGCTTGCTGGCTGCTGCCGCCTGCAGCAGCCAGATGACCATCACTCAAGAAAACAGGAAACCCAGGAAGCTTGAACTTGCTCTCGTTGGCCAAGTTGGTACAAGATTCTGCTAAATTACCAAACAGCCTCGAGCCCCGTGACACGAGCCGACAGATCTTCCAGACGACGGAAGTCCTTATTCGAGATCGCTCATACAGATCGTTTACCTAGTTCAAGTCGCCCTGTGACGGAAAAGACCAAACTTGCTTTGAACGCAACACACCATCTTTCCATCCATCATACGCTTGCCCCCGCGCTCGCTTCCTTTCTCACCCTCTCTCCTCTCCTCGCTTGCCACGCTCTCTCCCTCTTCGTCCACCTCCTCAACACTGCGCTCGCCCAAAATGCAGACCGGGGCTTCGTCAACGCGCGTACCCAGGCCTCCTCCTCCGTTTCCTTCGCCTCAAAGCGAGCCGCGTCCGTCGCTCGTCTTCCCGACGCTCTCGTCTTCCTTCCCGACGCGCTTTCCTTCCTTTCCTTTCTTCGTGCAGGTCGTCTTCCTCGCGCCCGTCGCCAGCTCGTCGCCCAATCGCAGCTCGCCTTGCGACCGCGTTGACCGGCCTCGCTGGCCCGCAAAAAGTGGCCAAGAACGACGCAAATCAAGAGCAGGTCACCTGGCTGACCAGGTCGACAATTACGACGCCGCCAGAAAAAGACGACGACGAAGAAGAAAACGCGCGACAACGAGTCCAGAAAGCTCGCTCGCGGCGCCCGGACTCGGCAAGCCCGAGGAGCAGTGCAGATCGATTCCCGCGCTCAGCAGCGGCGGCAGGGCGAGCGAGACGCGACGAAAGTCGGACTCGGCGACGGGCGAAACGGAGCCGGAGCCGAGCCGCCAGCCCCGGCAGGCCGCGAAGAAGACCCGCCGCGAGGCAAGCTCGCTCCCTCGCTCGCTGCCAGACCGCGAACGCAAGCTCGCTCGCTCGCACGCACGTACGCTCGCACGCTCGCCGGCGATAGCGAGAGCACGAGCTTTTCGGGCCTGACAGGGAGGTGAGGTGAGGTGGAGACTTCGGCGGGGCGCCGTGGTATCTTTGGCGTGGAGGTAGGTCGTCAGCACCATGTCCCAAGTCGAAGAGGGCGACGGCCTGTGGCACGCGGGCGAGGTACGCGTGCAGGAAAAGGTCTTTGGAGCCGCGCGCGCGGCAGAGCTGCGCCGGTCGTACGATGGGTTCGTGAGAGAGGCCATGCCGGAGGAACACCAGGTCTTCTTTGAGGAGGCGCCGTGGCTCGTCGTCGGCAGCCTTGACCCGAACGGCCACCCCCGCGCTTCCGTCGTGCACCTCCGCGACCCGAGCGAACGACAAGAGGATGGCAAGCTCTTTAGCACCGACGACAAGCAGGGCGAGACCTTTTCTCTGGCGGAAAATGCAATCCTCGCTGATGATCCAATCGCCACCAATCTCCAGCAACAAGAAGCCAAGATCGGCATTCTTGGCATTCAGCTCCATACGCGTCGCCGCAATCGTGTCAATGGCACCGTCACCGCGCAACGCGATGGACGCATCCATTTGCGGGTCATGCAGAGCTTTGGAAACTGCCCAAAGTACATTCAGACGCGACGATGGGTCGATGCTTCGCGCGACGACACAGCCGCGGTCGAGGAACGTCTGTTCCAGAGCTCCGCGAACGCAGACAGTGCTTCATCGCCAGATCGCCAAGGTGGCATCGACGAGGAAGCCTTGAATCTTGTCCGGAAAGCTGACACCTTCTTTATTGCGTCTGGAAACCACACCAACGGCGTCGACGTCTCGCACAGAGGCGGTCCCCCGGGTTTTGTCAGCATTGTCGACACCAAGACGCTGCGTTTTCCCGATTACCAAGGAAACGGATTCTTCAACACGCTTGGAAACATTACCGTGGATCCCCGCGTTGGTCTCATTTTCATTGACTTTGAACACGGCACGCTCGCGCAGTTTCAAGGCGAGGCAGAAATCTCCTTTGAGCGAGACCCCACGCTCCCGGGCTCTCAGCGGGTTGTCACCGTTCGCATCTCCTCTGTCCGCGTATTCCCGCACGCCCTTGCCATGGTCGCGCCAGAATCCCCGGGCATGTCCCCATTCCTGCCCTCGAACGCCAGCACAGCTGCCGCTGCACACCCTGTTCGCGTCATGCGCGTCATGCAGCAGACACCGGACACATCTACCTTTTACTTTGCTTCTTCGCGCCCCGTCTTGTACACGCCAGGCCAATACGGCACCTTCGTGGTGGACATGAGAGGTCTTGCATCGGACGAGGCGAGCGAGCAAGAGGAAGACAAAATTGTGCATCGATGCTGGACGCTCTCTTCGACGCCTCCTCGGAACTCTGCTGGCGAGTCCAAGTTCGCCATCACCGTCAAGCACCAACCCAATGGTCGGGTGTCCCCTCTTTTGCACGACATGTCTGTGCTTCCACGTCTCAGGTTCTCCCTTGCTGGAGTCGACGGAAACTTTAGCGTACCCGAGCCTCGTGAGGAAGAGGCTTCATCGGGCCAATGCACGACAGTCTTTGCTGCAGCGGGCAGCGGCGTCACCCCGGTCATGTCGAACGTTCGGCGTATGGCCACATCCGGCCAGACAGCTGTCGTATTCCTTTCCGCGAAACAGGCTGAGGAAGTCATCTTCATGCGAGAGCTCTCTGCCATTGCGAGCTCGCGCATTCACATTCACATTAATCTCACCCGGGTGGCAGACTCGGCTGGTCTTCCCGACGGCGCGCCGCCAAAGCTCGTCTTCCACGCGGGCCGAATCTCGTCCGAGGTCGTAGCGCTTGGTCTACAAGGTCACGAAAAGGTTTCTGGGCTTTTCGCATGCGGGCCGGCTCCTTTTGTGGATGCATTTCAGTCTGCTTACACGACGAGCGAAGCTCCTAAACCCGCCGAGATTGTCATCGAGTCATTTTCCTTTTAGATGGGAAATGGGCAGCGCAAAAAAGGAAAATGGAGCCAAAGGCAATCTCACGCAAGACCCAGTTATTTATTTCCACGTAGAAGAGGTTTTGTGGTCATGTTGCTGTTTTGCGCCAGACCTCAAAGAAGAAGAAACGAATTTACTTTTGCTCCAATCTTCTTGATCTTGGCATCCTCGCGTCGTACGAATACACCGATCAGACGCTTTTATGCGCTTGCATTATCATCATTTATCATCAAATCTTGAGTTATGTTATGTTATGTTATGTTATGTGATGATCATCAATCAAAAGGTAATACCATCGTCGTCGTCATCATTGGCAACCAAATCAAGAAACTCGGCCGCATTCCGTGATGTGGGCTGCGAAACGTCGAGAGAGAAATACTCCGAGAGCACAGGCATGGAAGCGCTCGCAAGAGCGCTCTTTTTCCGGCGCGTCTCAGCCCTAAAATCGACCTCACGGCCGCCACGAGTAGCGTCTGATGAAGTGCGGAGATCAAGAAAGGACTGATGGTGCTTGGCCGCAGATGCGGCACTCGCGGCCGCGTACATGACGTCGCGCTCCGCCTCTTCTTCTTCCATTACCCCTTCCTCCGCCGACGTATCGGTCACGTCGTCGTGAGGCTGCGCCACCATGTCCATATCCTCCGCCTTATCCTCGCGAATCGTGCCAACAAGACTACGCGAGTGGAACTGATGCATGGGAAGCGCCGCATAGGAATCGTACGTGCGGCGACCACGGTCGTCTAACCTGTTCTGAGCAGGACCGAGGATATCGCCCATGGACCGCGAGGCGCGGCTCTTGGTTGAGACCCTCGCTAGAACCTCGAGAAGACTTTGAACCTCCTCAACATCGTTCACGTAATATTGGGCCACCGAAGGCTTTTCGCCCACCACACATGTAAAGAGCTCGCCGCCCCAGGCCTCGATGGGGCCGCGCGAGTGGTGACGGCTCAATGGATACGGGGGTGATGGCGGCGTGTCGACGCCCGCGTCATCCCCTTGCGACCCACGGCCTGGGTCTTCCGTCGAAGAGGGATCCTCTTCGTCCTTGAGACTCGACCCTCGCTCGCGACCAAGGAGGCTGTGCGCAAGCATTTGCATCGAAGATCCAAAGACAGAGTCACTGCGCGAGAAGACGCCATGCGTTCCATCCTTTCCATTGGTATGCAGCTCGTGCAAAAACTCAAACATTGCCTCATCCGCAATGTCGTCGCCAATGCAAAGCACAAAGTCGGGAAGGTCATCATTGGGCCAGTTGACCATGTCGAGAATATGCGCGACAGCGTTACCCTTGTCAATTCCCTGCGGGCAGACTTCAACGTAGCCTTTGCCGGACACAACCTCGATGGGAAATGCCTTGAGGACGCCATGCAGATGATCCTGGAGCTCTGAAGCTTGCAGTGCGGCAAACTCGGGTTCGGCGTCACGGAATTGCCATACGATCGAAGAACCCTTGCGCTCGATGTAGGTGCCGTCAGTGCGCTGCGTGTACACGTCCATGATTTGCTCGCTGAGGTCCATCCAACTCGAATCGAAAACGTCCGAAAGCGTAATCCAGTCGCGCGTCAGGCCCTCGAGTACCTTGCGCGAATCGGACTCTTTCTTGCGCGAACGCTGCATGCCGCGCACAGCTGTTGCTTCGGCGGACTCGGCACTCAAGGCCGAGACACGCGCCAGCTCTTGGCTTTCGGAGCTCGAGGAACGCGAGCGACGGCGGCCTGCTCCAAAAAGAGGCGGAGCGTGCAACATCTCCGCCCCTGCCGACATGGGCGGTACAAGGGGCGGAGCCGTGCCTGGTGTCGACGAAACCGAGCTTCGTCGCCGGCCTGGCAAACTGTAAAAGCAGCCATGCTCTGCCGTCAGCCCGATGCCAGGGATATCTGCGAAGGCAGCCTCGAGCTCGTGCCGCTCGCGACCCGAAACGATAAAGAGATGGTTGCGCGGGTCCTGAACGAGAGCCTGCAGCACGCGCACCATGTTCGGAGACGGCACGATGGCCTCGCCCTTGGGCCGATACCTGAATTCGAACTTGTGGCGGACGCCTCCACCAGCATCGTTCGACTCCTGAGGCACCGCATCGTCCGATACCGTCGTGCCGCCATAGTCGAGCACAATGAGGCGCGAGCGACCCGAGCGGTACGAGTCAATAATGATATCGTCGTGAAGGTGCTGGAAGTTGGGGCGGAACTCGACGGCACGGAATTGCAAGCCCAATCCCAGACCGTCAGGTGTTAGACCCTCTGGTTTGTTTTCTTGAGACATGGGTCGAGCCGTCTTGATATCTTTGAGCACACGCAGCGCCCAACCCGTCTCGTCATGGTTCACCACGTACTGCAGGGCTGCCTTGTGACGGGCTTTGCGCTCGCCAACGTCCATGCGCAAGGCCGATTGGATAGACTCGAGAACCTCGTCGTCGCGCCACGGGTTGCAGCGTAAACTTCCCGGCAACACGCGAAATGCAGCCGTGAACTCGGATAATACCAGGCACGAGTGCTTGCGCACGCTGCGTACCTTTTCATCTGCGTCTGGGCTCGTAGCAAGCGCAGCCCACGGCCCATCGCAAACGCGCCACCGCTCGTCAGCGACAACGGCGTACTCAAAGGCGTACAGTCCAAGCCCCGAGCGCAAGGGTGTAATCATAATAATGTCCGCAATGGAGAAGACGGACAGACGGTCCTCAAAGCTGCACGAAGTCCACTCTAGCAGAGAAATGGCAGGCCTTCGGCCTGGCGCGCGCGGAAAGGACTGGTTGATGCGTCGGGCCAGTTGGCGAACAATGCGCAAGACCTCGCGCGACTCCTCGTTTTCAGGGCGAATATGAACGAGCACTTGCAGCATGCAAAGCTGATCGACCCAAGGAGAATTCTTGCTGCGCTCAACCTCGAGAAGCTTTTCGAACGAGACAAGCTTGAAGTGAATGCCACGAAGAAATTCGAGCTCATCAATGCCGGCAATAATGACCTGGTCTGCGTTGAGAGCGAGTGGCTCCAGGGGTCGCGAGGTCGGATTCGTGGTTGCTGATGCGCCAGAGAATGCCGACGACAAAGATGAGACCGAGGAGACCGGACCCAGAGGTGGCTTGCCCTCTGCCGAGACTTTCTCCTCCACAAACATGGGCTGCGTCGCGCTGGGAGCGGGATAAGGTACAACAAAGGCTCGCAGCAAGGCCGTCGCCTTGGTCGCAACGGCCTCGGAGCGCAGCTTGTGACGCACGAGCTCGGCCTCGATGCCGCCGTGACAAACCGTAATGAGCACACGTCTTCCCTGATAATCCACAGTGAGCACACCATGGCGATCGTTTTCGTTTCCATCGTGCGGGATTCCCAAAATTCGATGACAGCACGAAAGAAAAGGACGCGCGTACTCGTAAAGGTGAAAGCCAATCTGGTCTGCGTTCAGCATGCCAATGAGGAGTTCGTCGCGAACAGAGAGGGTCCTGAAAATTTCCGAAGATGGGAACGGGGAATGAATAAAAAGGCCGATGGGCGGCTTGCGCCGTTTCAATCGGCGGGCCAGCATCGAAGGTAGGAGGAGAAGTTCGTAGCCATGGACCCAAATGAGATCCGTGTCTTGATATTCCTCGACACAGATGCCAAGAAATGCCTGATTCACCTCGCGATAGGCCTGCCACGAGGCTTCGTGCAGCTTCGCATTCCACCAACGAGTCGGCAGCGGGCCGTACACATCGACTTGGTGATGAAAGAGCTTACGCAGCGTGTCATAACAGAATTGGTCGTGCAAACTCGCAATCTCTTCATCAAGAAAAACCGGGACGCAGCGGAAACGAGCCAAGGCGGCCCGCAGACTGCGACGCTCGTGGCGCTGGACAGGAGGTTCGACGTTGGGAACACCAATGTAGACGATGCGCATCCAGTCGGCCGCAGACCTCTTTTTCCGAGAGAGCAATGCCGACTCGTTCCACTCGATGGCCCAATCCGTGACGGCGCTTGTTTCCGAGTCGGAGCGCTCACGGGTCGATTTGCCATCAAGGTTGGACTCTATTGACATGGCCGAGGCGAGCGAGGCGTGTGAGGTTACCGATGACATGGACGTGGACAAACGTGGCGACGGTGACGGCCGCATGAAGAATTCGGAACCCGACAGGTTCGGGGACGGCGAGGGACGAATGCCCTCGCTTCCCCTCAAAGACTCGCCGGAGAACGAATCTCGTCTGCTGCTATTACTGTTGCTGCCGCGAAGACCGTCCGCGTCCGGAGAGCCTTGCTGATTTTGCTGTTGCTGTGGGCGTGGAGGGGCTCGACGAATTTTAACGGGCAGGAAGTGGCTCACGATCATGACGCCGTCCGAGGACTCGAGTTCGGGTGTCTTGCGGCGTCGCTCCCGAAAGTGGGTCCGCTCGCCTGCGTCGGTCGAGGATGGCCGCGAGGTCAATTTATGCTGGAGTCTGTACTTTGTTGGCGGGAGACCCTCGTCCTCCGGGCCACTCTTAGAGCTAACTTCTGGTGCCCCATCTTTAGGGACCTGTTGCGAAGCGATTTCGCCTGGAGCTCCGGGCGAAGGCTGCGAGGGCAGTGGCGACGGCGATGGTGAGGCGTCAATTCCTTCTTCCGAGGCTGTCGCCGAAGGCACTGCACTTTCTGCCCCGGGGAGACCGAGCGTGTCGTTGATCGTCATGGGCGACTCTACAAAAATCTCGCGGGGCTTGTCGCCTGGAAGGTCCTCCCAGCGTGATAGCTCGCCGCCGCTCAGAATGCAATATCTGTACGTGATGACCTGGCCTGCCGGGAGCGGGATAGGTTGTGCTGTGTACCATTCTGGAAAAACATCTGGGGCCGTGACGAGTTGGACACCGTAGCGGTGGTCGCCGGACCCGAGCGCGGCCACGTCTCCCACGAGGCAGACCGTCTCGCCGCGCTGCACAGGCGCAATGGCATTAAAGCCCACACCGACCACGTCTCCGCGACCCATGATCCTGCTGACTCTCCTCTGCCCTCCTCCTCTTTATTCTTTTCTCGTTCGCGAGCTGTCTCGAGGCTCGTCGACGAGGCGAGGCCTGTCCTGCGCAGGGAAAGCCCAACTCAGGAATGCTGGCCTAGCCCGCGTCGATGGAGCTGGTCGGCCAACCAGCGCAGCGGGCACTGTGAAGGCACGGCGAGCGAGGCAGGCGGCGAGAATGCGAATACTCGAGGTTCTATTCTACGCCTGGGGCCCCAAGCTCATGCTCCTGCGCTGGTGCGCTCCCGGTCGGCAGGCCAGCCGGTCGGCACGCGGGGGCGAGCGTCGCCGACCGCGCCTCGCCTCGCAGCGCGTGCTCAGGCGCGCGCCTTGGCGGCGGCGAGAGCGCGCGCGCCGCGGTTTTTCTGCGCGTCTGCGCCTCCGCGCCTGCACCGCGCCGGCGAAGGGCGCGCGGGGCGGGGCCGGGGCGGGGCGGGGCGGGCGAGGGCGCGAGGGCGCGAGGGCGCGCGGGCGGCGCGGACGCGAGCGTGCGTGCGCGCGGGCGGCGCGGCTCGCGGAGTCCACTTGCGCGGCTCGCTCGCTTGGGTTTTGAATTTAGGAATGAACGCGAGAATCGTCGCCGTTCTGATCCGCCCTTCGAACGGAACGCCGCAGAGAACAAGGCTTGCTCGAGCGCGCAAGCTCGAGCTCAAGCGCCAGCGCGAGCCCGAGATCGAGCCCGAGGCGGAGGGAGTCCAGGCACGCCCGACGGCGAGCCGAAGCGGCCGCCTCGCTTGGCCAGGCTCGGCTCGGCGTCCGCTCGAGGCCTCGACCTGGAGTGAGGGCGAAGGGACTCCTGGCGGTGGACTTGCTCCGCTTGGCCCAGCCCTACTTGTTCTTGTTATCTATCTAGTATCTGGCTATCTAGCAGCACTGGCTGGACCAAGGGCAGCGACAAGTCAAGAGCAGGCCTGGCCTGCCGGGCGGCGCTTTGCCGGTGTGATCGATCTTTTCTGGGCTGAGGCAACGCAGGCCAGCCACGGCACGCTACGCCTCGCAGCGGGCCTCGCCGGGCAGAATGTCGTGGGCTGGTTGGGACGCAAGAGTCGACGATCGCAGCGTCACCGTCCGGCAATTGTGACCTGAGGTGTGAGGCCGGGCCCAAACTGAGCCCCGGCCCGGAACAGCACGGATCGACCGCCGCACACCTTCAGGCAATCTGCAGGGAAATTGCAAGCTGCACCTGCAGCCAGCTAGCAGGCAGGTCGTAGGCAGTGCTGGCGGGTGCGCCTAATTAGAAAAGGGGCCAAGCCTAACGTCGCAGCGAAACGAATCGATTGATCACACCGTAGGTCAAGCCGAGATCCAAAGAGACGAGGCCCAAAAGATGCACTAGGCAAGCGTCGAAGGCACCTACGGGGTCTCGATTTGACCTGAAAACAAGACAATGGATGGCGGCGCTGCTTGTGAGAGCACATCAAGATGGCGGGACTTCATAATTTCGACAGGATTAAACTGAGATCTACTCAACAAGGGTCGGCTTCTCGCCAACCTCCTTCTCCCACTTGAGGGATGAAGGGTCAATGCTGAGACCAGGGTGCGTGAGCTTCTTGTAGATAAACTCGCCCGTGCAGTAGACGCCAAAGATGATCACGGCGCTACGGAGACCAGGAAAGACATCCTTGCCCGACGAGACCAGGATCGGGTGTTTTCGCCACTTGTTAAGGTTGCCTCCGAGGACCATCTTTGCTCTGTCTACTACCTGACGGACTGTCCCTGCGTGTCTCCAACCAAACACACGCGCCTCTTATCTGTGATACCGTCGTCATCCATGGTCATCAACATTGCCATGATCAATAAGAAAAAATGGTCAGTCTATCTACCGTTCGAGCACCTCGGTCCTACAACCGATCCGTAAATCCATCGCAGCAGACCGCTGCAGCGTCTCCTCCGCCTCCTCCGCCTTCGCCCCCCTACGCCGCTCGCGCAAGCGCACGCGGCGCCGCGCCCGCCGTCTCCGGTTTGTTTCCCTCGTCGCCATCCATCCATCCATCCATCTCGCCCCCGCATGTCACGCCGCGGGCACGCGCGCCCGCCAGCAGCGACGGGCATCCGCGGCGCCGGAATCGCGGCCGCGCGCCGGCCCCGCCCTCTCCGCCCTCCGCGCCGCCGCGCCGCGCGAAGCCCGCGCCGCGCGCCTCCACGTACCGCGCCCTGATCGAGTCTTACTTGGCGCTCGTGGCAGCGCGCCGGCGCCGCTGCTGGGTGGGCCCGGCAGTGCTCGCTTATATGCTCAAGGTTTCGCCTAGGCCTGCATAACTTGTTAGTAATGCGTAGACGGGGTCCATCATCTTGAGGCGCTCTCAGGTCGGGCCAGAGCCGGGTCAAGCCGAGTGCGACGACTGCGAGGAGTGCGACGACTGCGAGGAGTGCGAGGAGGAGGAGGAAGTCGTATGTTCGCAGGGTGCGCCTTGGGAGACGCAGGATGTAAAACGATATCGCGGGCACTCGAACACAGGGCGGGATAGAGATGCTGACTGCAGAGCCTGTGGCCGTCGTGCCGGTGCTGGATGGGAGCAGCGACGAAATCAACGAGCGCGTTGCAGGGCCCGAAGAGCCCAGTTTATGCAGGGTAGACGAAGAGCAGCAAAAGGAGTCCGAGCCGCGTGCGCGCGCAGCCGAAGATGCGAGGCCAAAGGCAACGCTCCTGGTGAATCGACTCTACCTGACTGCACTCGCGGTCTCCCTCTTGTGGATATCGAGTTTGCCCATGGCCCAATTCATCATGAACCGCGTCTTGCCGTCGGCGACGAGCAACGATAAAGTTTCGGAAAGCATCACGCAGGCATTGACATTTGTTCAAAGTGAAGCCGAGAAGTATTCGTTGTGCATGTCCACACGCGAAACACGGTGCACAAGCGCCATTAGTCGCGCGAGTGCAAGCGAAGAGGGGCGCGTGGCGGGCATTCAGATTGAAAATGAGGCTTCTCTCGCGCAGTGGAGCCTCGACACCGACTCGTGCAAGGCAGAGCGTCAAGATGCACTCTTGCTCTTGAGCAACTTGCAGGCCAATGGGGATTTCTTTCTCCAAGACGTTCGCACAAACTCATCGGATGCTCGTTGTGCTGGAATCGATGCGCTTATTGCTCAAGAGAGCGCCAAGCAAGCTTCACTCGAGCTTGCTTCATCCTTTCAAGCTGAAGCGGACTCCCTCGTGGCAGAGCTGGCCGAAACCATGCAAGCACGCGCTTCGTATGATGCTCAATATCTCACGTCCAAGCGTGAAGCTGCTGCTGCCTATGCGGACACTGCCAAGTCCAATTTTGCTGGCCAGCTGGAAACCCTCGAGGCCTTGCGCAACGAGAGTCTCCAGCTGTCCCATTGTTTGCGAGGGGAATACGATGAAACGACCTCTACAAGCTGCGCAAATGTTGCCACTAAACTTGAGAAGATCCCAAAAATGGCTGCTTCCAGCTACGCGCAGGCGATCCAGGCTTACGATGAACTCGAGACGCGTGTCGATAGCATGCAAACTACACTTCAAAGCTTTCAGGACGCCTACGACACCTTTGTGAATGGCCTCGCATTGCGCATTGTGTCTTGGGTCCTTGACCCACCATCGCTCAATGTGCAAGAGATTGTCACAAATGCACTACTCGACAGAGTTCTTCCCGAATCCACGGTACAAGAGTTTCAAATCAAACTCGATGCTGCTGAGAAAAGTCTCGAGGCTTCGCTAAGCAAACTCGCTAACGCGAGCAGTGCTAGCGTGGTCGCAATCACAGACGCGCAGACACAGAGCGCAACGCAAGAGAGCGACGAACAAGATACGCTTCTCCGGCAGCTTCTCGTCGACTATGTGCCTCCGGAAACGGCAACTTTGGAGCGCGCTCAAGCCGCCGTAGAAGCGTACACTGCGTTGGAAGCCGATTTCACGGAGAGCTTAGAAGACATTGTCGACGAACTTGGGTCCGCTTCAACCTCTTTGCAGAATACTTCTGTATCGGTAGCGGGCTTGGACACCATCGATTCTCTCCTTGGAACAACAACTACGAACGACGTGATTTCATCCTTTGAAACTGGATCTTGGGACGTCTTTTTGTACTCTGGCATGCAGTTTCAAGATTTCGTCGATGGATGGGACAAAGTTTCAGACTTGGCACTTCTCTTTGACGTAATTTTTCGGTGCTTTACTACACTTCAGGTTGTTCATCGCTATATGCGGATTTCTCGTGTCGTCACGCCACCCGTGGATATGCGCGAGCATAATGCGGGGAGGCCGCTCGGACGTCCTCCGCAGCAGACGCCGCTGCAGCGCGTAGCCGCGCTTGCACTTCATCCGGCAGCTGGGGCCTTGGTCCTTGCAGGCTTTGCCTGGGCCGTCGCTGCCACCGCAGCAGCGCTCTACATGCCACTGTTTGAACGATTTGTCGAGGGCTGCGTGAGGGCTGACAGCGCAGATCCCGGGACTTTTCTCACCCAGAATGCAGCAACCTTTGCCTCCCAATTCGCCACGCGCGAAGGCGCCTCCGTTGCTGCAGGTGCAATTGATCGCCTAAACGAGTTCTCGTCCTCAACGTGCGCAAGCAATCTGGTGTCATCGCAGCAAGTCCTGGTAAATCAGTCGCAGAATGCGGAGCTCCTTATCGCCGCTGCGACAGAGGCGGCCGGCGATTTGGAGGCAATTTTGGAGTGCATCGATCTTGATGCCGCGGCCTTCAGCAAGTCGTCGATCGCTTCACTTGTGCGTCTCACCTCGTGCAAAACGAACGCTGGAGCCGCGATCAGTGAGTGGGCAATTCGCCTTGACGGTACATATGACTGTGAAGTCCTCGAGCCCTGCGCCTTTGACTGCACGTTGCCGAATGATGACCTTTTAGCGTATTGGACATGGAAGGCTGGATGCGAAGGCGAGGGCTCGCTACACCATTTGGTACTGCAATGGTTCGTGGCCGGGGCGATTTATGCAGTCATGAATCTTGCGCGACTTCTTGCCGTGCGCGGGTTGCGTATGCTTTTGTGGACTTCGCTTTGCGCAGACCAGCACGTGTCCTTCATCGCTGACGTCTCTCCAAGCGCAATAGACCCTGCAATGGTTCGAGAGGCGCTCGAGCGTGGCCTTCAGAAATATCCGCGGCGAGGCGCCCTCTTACTCGCTACGGCAGGACTTCTCGTGCTCGTTTGTCTCGTTATGGTTGTCCACCTTGCCAGTCTTGTAGCGAGCGAGTCATAGTCATCAAAGCATGTTGCTTTTTGTTGGTGATGCTGGTTGGTTCCATGCTCGCTCGATATCAAGTCGTTTCGCGAAAAGCAACGTTTTCTCGAGTTTTTAGAAGAAAGAAGAACGAAGGTTTCTTTTCTCTCAATAATTTGAGTTAGATTCTTTCGAACAAATGTGTGTTCGCTGAAGCGGGCATCATATCAAGAGAGAACCTGCCTCTAAAATCGTATGACTCGCTACTTATAGCAACGATTGAACGCAAGTTGCCCTGCATCCGATGATGCTCGTTCGCTCGTTCGCTCGCTCGCTTTTTCTCCAGATACTTATATTTTCCGAAAACCAGATTTTTGGGAGCTTGGCGCGAGAGAACAACGAAATCATCCCACAATCACATGTGACGATCTTTCCGCGTTCATAGCAACTCCAAGCACAAGAATCGAACAAATACCTGTTCGCTCGAGCGGAAGGCATATTGAGCTAGATCCGCGCCCCTAAAATCATGCGACTTACCGAACGAGGAGTCGTTCGTATGATCTGAATCGATGATGCAACAAACCGACCCTCTGTATAATACCATTCGTTCGTACATGACATATTCTCGAGAACTTCCTTTGTGTCCAACCTTGTTCTTGTTCATCCAGCAGGGCGGACTGCTCACCTCGCTGCCAAAAGCTACGTGGCGCCGCGCCAACGGGCAAGTTCGCTCGCATTCAGCTCCGACAATGACCTTTTCGCCGTCGCTGCATCTGCACACGTAGGTCCGACGAAACGCCACGCCGCAAGTTCGCTCGCCTCGCGCCGTGGCATGCCCGTCGGCATTCAGCGAGCTGGCCGTCCGTTGAGATCATTCATCCATTCATCCATTCATCCATTCATCCATTTCCATTCCTTGCAGCGCCACGCACCGCGACATAGGCATTTATTCATTCACCGGACCGAGCCACGACGGCTCCCTCGCCTCCCGAGATATCCTTTTTTGTGCTGCGTGCGGCGCCGCATTCCCTCCGACCACGCATCGCGTTGTCGCAGCCGTGCGCCTCGGCCCTTTCCTCATTTGCTTTCCCACCGCGGCATTCACATCAGGGTCCCAACTCGACCTGGGCTTCCCTGTTCCCCTCCCCGTTCAGCCGTCGACAGCGACGGTTTCGTGGCCGCCTCGCGCCAAGATCCGCACCGCCGCGCCCTTTCGCTTTCACTTGCCGCCATGGCCGATGCGCTCGGCGACCTCGCTATCTCCAGAACTAACTCTGCGAGGTCATCGCCAAACTCGAGCTCCAGCACCAGCACCAGCACCAGCAGCTGCAGCGCGAGGTCTATCTCCAAAACTGCGAACGACTGAGGCCGTCGATGCGCGTCTCGCTCGACGTGAACTTCAACTTGTAGACGCGACGTCCATCGGCAGACTCGCATCGACGTGGACTCGAACTTGCAGACACATACATTCGCGACGTCCTCCGGCGTCCCGGTCGGCTTCGGTGTCGGGCTTAGCCTCTGGCTGGTGTTCTACGTGCAAGTTTGTTTTTGGAGGTGTATACTTCTTCGTGGCGCCGCGGCGCGTGCAGCGTCGAACTCTTTTCTTTTTCCGCTTCGCACTTTGTCCTCCCGCTCTGTGTCCGCCGGTCTGCGCCAGAAGTACGAGCGCCGCAGACTCCGAAGGCGGCCCGGAGCAGCTGCAGCGCGGCAGCGACCAGGAGCGCCGCAGAGCCCGAACCCCGCGCGCGCGGCGGCCGCAGCCCTGGACGCAGAAGCGGCGAGCGGAGAAGGAGGGGCAAGCAACGCAGAGCAGAGCAGAGCAGAGCAGAGCAGAGGACGAGGGCCGCTGCTGGAAAAAGCGCTCTTACCGCGCCACTAACGAGGCGAAACGAAAGGCGAGCGCGCGGAAAGAAAGCACGGCGTGGAACGGCGTGGAGGACGAGGTCGAGGTCGGAGTGGGACTTAGCATAACGTCTCGCGGTCATGACGAGCCTGAGGACCAAGAAGATGATCGCGGCGGAGGACCTCGAGCAGCAGGGCTTCGCCGGGGAGGACCCGGCCATCGGCAAGGAGAGCGATGCGATGCGCAGCTGGATTCGCTGCGAGAACCTCAACTACTCCGTGAAGGCCAAGAAGAAGCAAATTCACATTCTCAAGGACATTGACTGCGTCTTCCCCCCCGGAAGACTCGTGGCGCTCATGGGTCCAAGTGGTGCAGGCAAAACGACGCTCGGGAGTAATGCGCTCACCTTGCGAGGCCCTGGAAAGGCCGAAGGCGCCATTCTCTTTAATGGAAAACCCTCGAGCAAAGCCATCATGAAGCGCTACTCCAAGCTCGTGCCGCAGGAAGACATTCTGCAGCCCGTCCTGACCGCCCGCGAAACCCTCCGCTACGCTGCCGAGCTCGCCTTGGACGCCTCCAAGGAGGAGCGCCACGCACGGGCCGAAGAATTGATTTCAATGCTCTCTCTCGAAGAATGTGCAGACGTCATTGTGGGCGGCACCGGTCTCAAGGGCCTCAGTGGAGGTCAGCGGAAACGCGTTTCCATTGCCCTTGAAATGATTCAGGACCCGTCCGTCCTCATCCTCGACGAGCCTACCTCAGGTCTGGACTCCAAGGTCGCTGAAGACGTGGTGGACATTATCAAACGCTTGGCGCGCACAGGTCGTACTGTGATTTGCACCATCCATCAGCCGTCATTTCAAGTCTTTGCCAAGTTCGACTGGCTTCTTCTCCTGAACAAGGGCAAAGTCGCATACAACGGAGCTGTCGACCGCGTCTCGGAGTACTTGGATGAGGTCGGGGCACCTGTGCCTGCCTATGTGAACCCCGCGGATCATTTTATGCTTGTCTTGAGCCAGCCCGTCCCGAACCCCTCCTGTGAGGACTTTGCAGAGCTCTTCAAGGCGTCCTCGTTTTATAAGGATGCCATCGCCGATGCCGAAGCCTGCAAAGCAGAAGAGGATGCCTTTGTCGCAGAGCGCGAGGCATCGGGCAAGGTGGGCGTCCCCGAGTCCCGGCGTCAGTCTGCCGGATTTGCCACGAGCGCTTGGTGGCAATTCAGGGTCCTGTTGCACCGCACGCTCATGATTACGCTCAAAGACAGGGCGCAGTTTCGCGTGCGAATTGTGCAGCTTGCTTTTGTTGGACTCATCATCGCAACTATCTTCTGGCGCATGCCAAATGACCAGGACCGTGTGCAGGATCGGATTAGTGTGCTCTTTCTACTGATGCTCTTTCTCGGCATGTCCAGTATTATGTCGACTGCAATGGTCGTTACCGGTGAGCGTCCGCTTGTCCACCGCGAGGTCAACAACAATTTTTACACCATGAGCTCATACTATTTTTCGCGTGTCACCGTGCTCGTGAGCTTTCAAACGCTGTATGCAGTATGTTTCTGCGCCGTCGTGTACTTTATGGTCGGATTCAACAGTGACGTGGCCAAGTTTTTCAAGTTCATGCTTATGTTTGTCGTGATTGCGCTCTTTACAGGCTGCCTCGGTTACACCGCCGGCATTTCCTTTCCCAACATTCAAGCCATTTCCGCCGTCGTTCCCATGATGGTCATGCCGCTCACGCTTTTCGCAGGCCTCTTCATTCCCGTTGCGAACATTCCAGTTTATTGGATTTGGCTTGCTTATTTGAGTCCTTTTCAATATGCTCTCGAGGCGCTCATTGTCAATGAGTTTGCTGGCGAGTATCTCAACCCTTGCTCTGCAGAGGCCATTGCAACTTCTGGAGAATGTCCTTATGGTCTTTGTAATTCGAACAGTTCTTCCTCGGAGGCTCTTCCGTGTTCCGGAGACCTGATTATCAACCGTTACGAGTACAACTTTGATGCCTACTGGCGGAACTTTGGTATTATTGCGGGCATGACCGTTGCGATCCTTCTTCTAGGTCTTCGCCAAATCAGAAAGCTCGTGTCCACTACGAAGTAGACCGTAATTTGTTTTACGAACTTTTTCATATTTGTCTGATCTCAACCGACGGAGGTCCCGTTTTGTTACTTGAAAAGAATTTGCTTACTTGGTTGATTGAACTTGGTGGATGACTATAATGAAAGGGAATGGAGTGAAATGCAAAGTGAAATGAATTGTACTGTAAAATTTCGTCACATTGTTTGGAAATGAACTGGAACAAGAAAGGACGAAGTCAAAGTGCAAAAACTTCGCATAAGCAAGCGCAGAACGAAAGGCCTGGCCTCCCGATATCGTCGTCGTCTTCCTTTCTGTAATCCCAGTGGTGACAACCTGCGAGCATGCGATGCGAGATCTCCATCTCTGCGTGCGTGCCCCCCTTCTTTTGAATATTATTTTCAGAAATTAAGAATTCTTCGATCGCCGCCTCCTTACCTGTAAAAGTACTCGTACTTGCTGCTATTCTGTAAAAGTAGCAAATCCATTGCACGTTGAGGAGCAACGTCGTGAGGAGGTCGTCCTTGCTCCCTCCAATCTTTCCGGAATAAATCCAAATTCCTTGAGTTGAGTGATTTCACTCGGTTTCATCATTGTGAGCCAAAATAACTCTTTCGTCTGCCACACCTTCTATGCCAAAAAAGTTTGGCGACAAATGCCAAACAAGTTTGGCGACAACGCCATGCTATTTTCGTGATCCAAGGGCCTCATTCACAGAGCCTCTGGTCTTGAACCTATCTCATTAGGAGACCGTGTATGAAATTGCACCCCAGGTCATCGAGGCCAAAAGTGATGGTCGTCTAAAACCTCCGCAAAGTCCGTAATGACATGTCTACCAAGGAGAACGATTGCATATTCCTCATTCGTTCGTACATCACAGATCCCACTGCTTACGCGTGTCAGCTGCTCTCCATTCCAAATTCGCCTTGAATAAGTCCGGGTCGAGAACATGGACATGCGTATAAACCTCCCGGTGACCGCTGGTGTCGATCGTGTGAACGAAGCAACCAACCTTCAAACGGCAGATAATACCCGTCATCGTCATCTCATCGAGAGCTGTAACTTTCAGCCAAACCCTATAGCGTTTCTCTCTCCCTTCCTGTAACATTTCTGGCACCTGAATGTCCGGAGCAGTACCTGGAAGGCCATCCACCGCCTCGATCAGCATCAGGGGGACCCTCATCTCTCGCCCTTCGCCATTTCTTCTTCCGTCGAAAATCTTGTGCAGGCTGGAAGTGAGCACAATCCTATTGTTGTTGCAATCATCTTTCCAGTCCAGCTCTTCCGCCTTGCGTCGCCTCTTCAACTCAAATTCATGCACCAGGTGTGCTTTCTCCAAGTCGTACCCCAGCTGCAACAATTGAGCCAACTCGATGCTTTGAAATCGCGTGATCATCTCCGTGGGTTCCGCTTTTGTCACCTGCATACTTATGATCTGTGAGGACGCAGATGACGATTCGTCGTCAGAGTCGTAGTCCGCGCGCTTGATCCCTATGGTGTGATATTGTTTGCCCAACAAAATAGGGTCCGTGATGGCTAAATTGTCGACAATATGCTTGTGCTCGCTCAATTTGTTTCCAAAACGCTGTCCTGATTCCGCACTGTGGAACAAGATGCGAAAGTGCAGGTCGTCATTTTCATACCAAACGCAATCTTGAAAAACGTCTTTTCGATTCGGTTTCGCGGACGAGGATGCTGCAGACGAGGTTGCACCAGTCTGCGACGAATCCGACACCGCAAGCCCTGACTCGTCCGATGCCATGGCATACAGAAACGCGCGAATGCCTGACGACCGCTTGCTGCCTCGAATGAAACCCTCCACTTGCCACAGTTGGGGACGACGACTCTTGATCTCGGTCACCGCTCCTATTTGCGCTGCTTTGTGGTTCAAACTTCCACCAATACGTTGGTACAGTGAAATCCCCTGCTGACGAAGCTGGGAGCGCTCCTTTTCGAGGGAATCGAAGTAACTCTCTGCTGAAGCTAACCTTCGCTGTTGAAAGGGACTTAGATCGCTGCTAAATGACGCACCGTCCGTATCTTCAAGCCGCTTCATCTTGGCCTCCACGTCCGCAATCTGCGCCTGGACGACCTCTATCTCTCGCCTGAGGCGCCGAACATCTTCCTCTGCAGCGGCCAGCTTCGCAAGCTCCGCAGCCTCCTCGCCCTCATCTTCGATGACCAGGCGCTTGCGGCTGCCTCCTCCGCCGCCACCCTTCTTATCTCCTCCGTTTCCACGCGAGAACGAAGCCATTCTGAGCCCCGGCGCGTCTCTCCTGCGCTGCTGTGCTGCTGCCGAGCTGCTGCACCTTCGTCGCAGCCAAGCCCTTCGCGTTGCTCGGGTTCACGATCTGCTGCTCGCGTCGTGGTCGGTCTTGGATACTTTTGCTCGCTTTTGCTCGCTTTTGCTCGTCGCTTTTGCTGCAGCTCGCAGACTCGGATGCTGCGCCGATGAGCGCGCCGACCTTCGCCACCCGCCTTGTCCGGCGGCTCGCAGCTGACCAGGAGCACCAGGTCGCCGGCGATGCCTTCTCGCAAGGCGAAGGCGCTCGCGGCGAGGTCGTCCGGGTGTCCATGGTGTCGGGGGCCGCGACGCAGCTCTTGGCAGGCCTCGGCGAGGTCGTCTTTCTCGCTGTGCTTGGCCCGACGGACCGCACAGGTAGACCACCAGCCTTGCTCGTGGTGGTCGAGGGCGGGCGAGTCATTGTCACAAGGCCAGACATTTGCGGTGACCCCTGGCTCGACGAGCAAGTTGGCTCGAGACACGCAAGCGCGTCCACGGCAAAGTTCGCCGTACTGACGCGGAAATTATCAACAAAACCAGCCGCCGCGCATGGTGACAAACCCACGAAATCTCCCAAGCGTAGCACTCGCGTAACGTTGATTTCCTATGGCTTTCTCGCACATACGAGTCTCGCCGTGACCGAAATTGACCTTGACGCGCGCGTCATCAAGGAAACGAGGACCTTGGCCGAGCTCGCTGGCCCCGTCATGGCGCTTTCGGCGCGCCCAGAAGACGGTTGTATTGCCGCTGCAGAGCACAGTAGGGTGCTACTTTTTTCACGCGACGAGCTGCAAACGAATATTTCGTGCGTCGGCACTGGAGCCCTGGCCTGGCACGACAACAGGCTGTATGCACTCTCGTCACACTCAGGCCAGCTATCATCATGGAAGATTGAAGCACGAGGCGGCGTTGGCAGGCGCAAGTCTCTACATGTCGAGGAGACTGCGCAATCTCCGCGTTCTCTTTCTGCTGATAACCCCTGCACCGGAGTGTCGCTTCTCTCCTCATCTCAAGAACTTGTTGCCATCTGCATGTATGGAGGACGTGCATCTATATTTGTCGAGGGAGTTGGCACACAACCTCAACCCTTGCATCTTAGTGAGATTCCAATCTCCTGCAAACTTTCTCGCTCTGTGCAGCGTTCTCAGAATAGCTGGGTGCTGTTGGTGAACAATGCGTTCGTGTACACGCTGCGAAGAAAGACATCTACAATGCATCAAGCACGGTCCATACTTGCAAACAATCCTGTCATTTCCGCGTGGTTGTTCCCGAAATGGCTTCGCGGCATGGTAACGAAAGATCCCGATCGCTTCAAGTACTGCAAGATCGATCCTTTAGGTGCCATTGTCACTCCGTGCGAATCTTCTGACAAGGGCATCACAGTGGTGCCATTGATGCAAGACGGGCTTGGTGAGCCGTGGACTTGGGTTCCGTACAAGGCGATTGACGCATTACTTATCAACAATGGCAATGAGCTTGCAGTACTGCATGGCACCAATCATTCGCAGATCACCATCTTTTCAATCAATGACGACCGCTCCGGCGCAGTTCTCCTGAAAACACTTCATACGCACGCGCCTTGCGAGGCTCTTTTGCGTACAGATGCAGGCGAACTTGGCATCAAGTATCTTGATCGTGATGAACCACGCGCAGTGTTCGATAGCTCTGACCCAGAAGAGGAAGCCGATCCCATTTCTTATCTCATCAAGCAGGAAGCATTCATTTACAAAGTAACAACGATTCGCGGTTCGCTCACCAAGTCGCTAATGTGCTCACTTCCATCATCGGACACCACATACTCACTGATTGGGTACTTTGACGATTATTTTGTGTATCACGATGAGGAACGGCTCACAGGAGCTTGTCACGTCCACTTTCGAGACCTCTCGATCGTTTCGGACAAAAGCGTGCGACCTTCAAGCAAAACCGAGGAGATTCTGCTTGGAGCTGGATCGGGTTTCACCGGGCAAAATGTTGCTTCGAGCCAGGAACGTATATTTTCCATTCCAAGCGATGGCGACTTTTTGCCTGGTCACTACGCGCACCTGAGTCAGCTCACACTTCGACCCGTAGAAGAGTCTGCCCAATCGCAAGGCCTCACACTCGAAGCTTGTCTTGGTCTCTCTGGCTCGCAACATACGCAGGGCGACGATGGCAGCACGAAAGATGACCAGGATGAAGACGATGTTGCGGCGCGACCTGGCGTATCCGGCGAGCAGGCGATTGTTGGTTATTGGCGTTTCTGTGAAGGCGCACCGATGCGGGACATTTCCGGTCATTCCACCGCATCTCAACCCGGCCGCGAGCTTCCAGACGTTGTCAATGTTGTTAGCGAATCGTGCGTAGAACTTGATCCAGGAGACGGGGACACCATTCCGTTTGCGCAGGCAGCTCGTTGTCCTCTTGTCCTCACTGTGCCGCACCTCTCAAAACGAGGGTGGACGCTCGAGTTTTGGTTCAAGACTGACGCGGTGACTACGATTCTCGTCAAAGATCTCGTGCGTCTCAGCGCTCATGGTGTCGAGGCTCTTTCCGAGTCTTGGCACCATTTATCGTGCTCTGCCCAGGCCCTCCAGGGCAATCAGACCGTCGTGGCACAATGTCTCATCGATGGATCTGAATCGAGAAATTTTCTCTCTTGTGGAGCAGCAGTCGGCCTCGCAAGCGGGACCTCTTCCGTATTGGAGCTGCTCCCTCAGGGTGGCGAAGAGGCCATGGTGACCGAAGTTCGTGTGTGGAACTGCGCGAGATCCGCTTTCGAGGTGGACATGACCATGAGTGCCCCTCTCGACCTTGCCGAAGAGCGGCGCAAGAAGTTCCAAGTGCAGATACAAGATGCCCATCTTTTGAAGCAAAACGTGTAAAAAAGAAACTTGAAGCCTTGAGGCAATACGATGGATCTTTGTCTTCTTTTCCCCCCTTTTTCTTCGTTTTCCTCTTTCTTCGTTTTCTTCCCCTTTTTCCTTCTCATCTATCTACGTTCGCGCGGACAAGTACCTTCTTGGCGTGAAGCGCGCGAAGTTCTACTTTTTTCAAAGGAGGGAGATGCTGGACCAACACTTGAGAGCAGGCAAAATTTTTGGTCAAATTATGTTCAAACAACTTGGGGGTTCATTGCCGGATTGTCTACCGTCGGCGTGTCGATGAAGACCGCGGTAGGAACAGGCGGGAGCGGTGGTGCTCGGCGAGGAGACGTCGATTCTGTCCTGTAAACACGATTTGGCGAACGCGGACTCATGTTTTCTATTGAGTTATGGCTCGAATCGGACCGCGAGCCTCGGACAACGGAGGACGATGATGTCGACGTGGTCAACCCTCGTTTTCGCATCACCTTCATTTGGTATCCCATGAGGAGTCTGCCTGGCACGAGGCCGAGCATACCGAATAAGAAGGTCAGAGTGAAGAATGATGTAATCGTCTCTGGGGTCGGGTCGATTGGGTGACTGCTCGTGAGATGTCGTAGGACAATGCACGAGGCCAAGAGGCAAGCAACAATGACATTTAGCACCCAGACAATGACTCCCACTTGCACTTTGGTGTGCCAGGGCACTGCACACAAACATTCGACTGGACTCGACTCTCCGCTTTGCTCGAGGACGCAGCTGCTCTCGAGCAAGTTGTCTTCGCAGACGAGGCCGCAGAGCGACTCGCAGCAGCGCGCTGGATAAGAAGACAGCAGGTCATTCTGCGGCTCGCAAAGGTCTACCGTCGTCGTTCCCTGTGCGTCGGTGTGCGACATACATGCTGCCAGAGTGCAGGCAGCGAGGATGAGTGTTGCGCTTCGCATGGCGCGACTGGCTGCACGCCAGGATGCGAGCGAGGGAGGGCTGCGAGCGAGCGGGGGAGGCCGCGCCTTCCTTTGAGCGAACGAGGGACTTTGAAGCAGTTCTGTTCCCTCTGTCTGACGATCTGCGCATGCGAAAGAATAGGGCTGAAAGAAAGAAAAGAGCCAGAAAGGCGTCCGTCCCCTTCTCGCGCAAAGTCTGGATCCCGCGCCAATGCCCGCGCGCTCCGCGCCTTTCACCACAGTCAATTGTGACGGAGTTTAGTTTTTGAGGGGAAAAGGAGGTGGAGCTTGGGTCGAGATTTTTTAATTTTAAAGCTATACACACTATGCTGTCCAGCTGCATTTTCGGCTCAACACAAAGGCATTCGGTCTCACTGCTCGTGTCGAGCTTTGCAATTCTTAAAATGAACCTCGTGAGGAGCTAGGAGTATTGGCGACTTCAAATCGGCCGAGCCCGAGGGGTGGAGGGGCAGATCACACGAGATACCAAGCTACGGTCTTAAATGAGTCAAATCTTTGGCCTCTGCCTGACAGATCAAGGAGGCTGACAGCTTTCTCCAACCATTAATGGCATGAATGAGTGGTCGTGGTGGTCGTGGTGGTTGTGGGGGAAATGATAATAACATGATAACGATAATGACGGTGATCGCAACCCGCGGACAAAAGCTGTGTCAGAGATCGTCCAGCTTGGCAGCCTTAGCATCGCGGCATCTCATACAAAGGAACTCGCAAGCACCTCACCTCACTCACCTCACCTCATCGGGCCGCCGCCGAGGTTCAGGCGGCTCGACCGTCCTTTGCCTCTTGGGGCGGAGAGGCGGGTGGCCTCCGCAGAGAGACTCCAATTCAACGGATCAATAGAGCCTTACCTTACGTAAGCGAACGGGAGAGACTTTTTTTTATTGGTCGAGCAAACTCGGGATGCCTGACGCTGCCACGGAGCTGCAACGCGGCAGGCGCGCGAGCGATGCCCGGCGCGGCAGAGGAGGTGGAGCAGGAAGACCCGTTCGCGGAGTCGAGCGGCAGCGAGGCCGAAGCCCCGGCCCGCCCAGGTGCCGGCCCGAAGCGCCGGCGACTCGGGGCGGCTCGGGGCCGCGGCTTTGCACGGGTGCACGCAGGCGTCGAGCAAGGCGGCAAAGACCGCGTGCGTTCGCGTCTCGAGGGCCTGCGCGAAGAGGACGAGCACAGGCGCAGGCGAGCAGCGTCTCGAGTCCGCGCAGACAATGTAGAGCGCTCCCGGAACTTGCTGGTGAGAAACTTTCGTCCTGGGACACGCGTCAGGGACTTGGCGCGACACTTTGAAAGCTACGGCCCCGTCGAGGCCATTCGACTCGAAGCCGACAGGGCGACGACCGGGCTGGAAACGGCGGCTCGTCTTCTCTTCGCGAAAATTGATGATGCCGAGCGAGCTTTTCTGGAGGAAAAACACGCTACACTCCAGAAACGAACTCTCAAGTTATCGTGGGTAAAGATGCCTCGCGACATGGGTCGTGCCAGAGCACAATATCTCGAGCGAAGACAAGAAGAGGCGCTCGCCGACGGACAAGAGGACGACCTCTTTCGTGCTGGGCCTGCATCACAAGAGTTCGAGCTCGAGCTCTCAAAGGAGTCTTCTGAGCCGGCCAAGGACCCTCGAGTCAATCGTGAGGACATGCAGAATCGTAAGGAAGGCACAGGTGCTGCTTTAGAGCGCGCCAAAGACGACGCATACGCCGCGCTCTTGCAGCGTGAACGAAGCGTATTGGCTGACTTGCTCTCCAAGCTTGATGACACAAAGCAGAGCGTTGCCCGAATCATGTTTTTCTGCATTACGCACGCGGATGCTGCCAAGGAATGTTACACGCTCGTCTCACATGAGCTCCTGCACACGACCTTGTCTCTGCTTGTTCCCACTCGAGCGCATCGTCTTCTTTTTGTGCTCTCAGATCTACTCTTCAACTCCAACGCTTCGGTCGCCAAGGCAGCGCATTACCGAACACTCATTGAAGCAGACCTTGGCATGGTATTTGCGCGTCTCGGCAAGCTGCTGCGCCGCGGGCGCGCGGCGCAAGAGCAATCGTTCTCTGACCAACTTTTTGAGGGCCGCGTCATGGCTGTTCTGCAGGGATGGGAACGCCGCATCACATTCTCGGCCCAGTTCCTCGCGGGGCTTAGATTCAGTTTCCGCAATGAGGTTCTCTCATTGCCCATTACGGAGAGCAAAGTGCCTTTTTTGGAGGCAGCAATGGGGCCTCAGACCCTGCAAGAGGTCAAGGCGACGTGTCTCCGATTGGGTCTCCCAGCTTCAGATCTTGAGAGCGTCAACGTGGGACAAGCGAGGCTCCGTTTTGCGCAAGAAATCATTGCGCGAGACAGCCAAGACTGGAATGCGCCGTCGTATCCGTCTTCGATGGATGGCGAGTCTCTGACATCTGCCGATTTAGCAATGCTCGCAGGTCCTCGAAGCGACGACGACGAGGATGATGACGATAACAATGATAATTATGATGATCATTGGCATCGGCAACCTGCAAGTGCGCCGCTACCCAAAGTGGATGCATCATGAATGCAGCGCGAAGACTCTCCTTCTTTCAATCATCCCATCCAGCATTGTATTATTAACCTTTGTTTCAAAATCGGACATGTATGATTTGCGATTAGCTGAATGTAAGAATCGGAAACGTAAAAGTCTTCCATGTGCTCTGCATTGCTTGCTTGCTTGCTTGCTTGACTTTTAGAAAGGCACGAACGAACAACTACGATGTTTTGGCATGGGACTCAGATTTTTTTGCAGCAGCAATGCGCTGCTCAAACTCCTGTGCAGTGGCCATTGCCTTTTTCGCTTTGCGACTGAGGTTTGTGACGCGTGTGGATGCTTCCCGCAACTTTTGCGAATACTCGTTTGCCTTTTCACGCTCGCGTTGCGCGTTCGCGCGAGATGATTCGTCGTAGCTACGGACGCCATTGGCAACGGCTTCTTGCTGGAAAGCCATCTTTTGATACTGGCGATGCACCTTTTTCGCCTTGTCGAGGTCAGAATAGTAGCGATTCACATCGTCCCAAATCTTTTCCATCTCGCGAGCCGTAGGCAGCGGACGATCCCCCGCGTCACCAGCAGCGTCGCCCGTTACAAAGTGGACGCGCTTGCTGGAACCATTCGCTCGAGGCCCCGAATCCGCGGGGAGCTCGCTCGCACCCAGTGCCGGCTTGTCAGTTTTGATATCAAGTTCGCCAGCTTCAGCGTCGGCGCGACTGTCGGTATTTCCGCTGCGGCAAGTTCGCCAATACGTATTGGTATGAAGACCGATGCGCTTCTTTTCGATCAGCTTTGAACCAGCGTCGACACCCATGGCCCCAGAGGGTGTTGCAGCGCTGACACGCTCGCTGATCAGTAGTGCCAAAACGGTGATGACACTTGTGACGTTGGGATCATAGAGCAAAACCTGCTGGTCTGCAGCAATGAACACACCAGACGCAAGAGCGACGACTATACCCGCCGAGGTAATGCCCTTGATAAAGTTTGCGCGGCCGCCAACAATATCGCGCAAAATGGAGACGATTCCAAACAAGGTACAAAAGACGCCTGGCAAGGACGCCTCAAAGTTCCTTTGGCACTGTGGCAAACATGTGAGCTGCGAGAGCTGAACCCAGTTGAGACGCATATTGAAGAATGAGGAGACTGAGTTAATGCGAAGATCGTGGGAAACAGTCGTCGTCAACTCATAGGCGGCAAAGGAAAAGGTGTAGACGACGACGGCAGAAGCCGTGAGCATGGCGACACCCTCAACGACTCTTGCACGCACAAGTAGATCGTGAGCAATGAGGAGCGCGAAACCACCCCATAGCGCTAAAGGTGCCAGGTCCCGAAGGAGCAAAGCACTTGTATCAGCATCACTTGCGGCAACAAGCGATGTAGCGAGGACCGCTGTTGCAACGTTGAGGTAGCGGATGTGCTTCGAGTACGCAGAAAGCGCGAGAATGAGAATAGGCGCGAGAACACGCACCGGATACTCGTCGGCGACACCGGACTGGACATTGCAAATGACGACGAGGATGTAGAGCACGAGACCAAGCACGGGACTCCGCTTCGAGACCACCCATCCCAGGCCCATGGCAAGAAGTGTAGTGCCTCCGGCGGCTGCCACAAGAGCATGTTCTCTGTGACTCGTTTGTAAACTTGAAAGCAAGTTGTTTAGGTCCATTTCGAAGGCAACGCCAGGAAGTACAATCTCTGTTGCTTCGACGATGTCTTCAGCCACTGGGAGCGCCGCTACGGAGCCGAACATGGCAACCACAAGGACAACGAGGAAGGCGTCGCATTTACGGGAAATCCAGGCGAGCACGATAAAGACCCAAAGAGCGCGCAGGGCGAGCACTCGATCAAGTTGCGGGAGACCCGTCTCTGCAACGTTGGACCTGCTGAGTTCCTGCGCCACGGCCTCGGCCACCTTGGTGCTCGTTGCGAGCTCCTCGAGGTCGTTCGCCTCCATCGAGGCCGTCATCTCGGTCAACGAGAACACCTCAGGGCAAACGTCTCGCCGACCGCAAAGCGCGAGCGAAAAGGCGCAGGCCCGCACGACGCGACCTCTTTCCGAGGCGCGTCTCGCGACCCGCGTTCAACGCCAGCGCCAACGCCGAGACTGAGACTGAGACTGAGACCGAGTCCTCTTGCAAATGCGTATGCCGCGTTAATTAAGCGGAGCACAAGATCCGGTTCATGTCCGTGGTCTTGTTGGGTGAGCACACTACAGCAGTTATTTGAAGCGGCGTACAAGACCTAGCAGCATCCAGCTGGATGGTGGATGGCGCCACCCGGGTTGGCTCGAGCACGTGTGCAAGATTCTGCTTGTAGACTTTCATCCTCAGAATGTCATGCAAGAAAAGCATGGTGAGAAAAGAGAAAGTAATGGACTCGCGAGCAAGTGCTCCGGAAAATAGCTCGTCGGATAGTCGACCCTGAAGGCGAAAGAACTGGCTGGTATAAAAAATGAAACATGAATCATGAGAACAGACCCTGCAGAAACACTATCAGTCAACTTGAACTTTGAATCTGGGCGGCTCGAGGATGGACGAAAAGACGTCAGAACCAGAGGGATTTCCGCGACGACGAAAAAAAAACAAACATAAGAGGACAGAAACGAGAAAAGAAAAAAACACGCGAGCAAGCTCATTCGGAGTGTTCACGCGGGCCATAGTCATAGGCGCCGATGGCGTCGAGTAGCTTGCGAAATTCATAGCTTTCTTTGAAACGCACAAAGGTGTCGCCACTGATGAGGTCAAAAATTTCGTCTTGCGCAGCGTCGAACATGTCAAAACTGTACTCAGCGTGCTTCATACGTGAGCGTAGCTCCTCGAAGACCGCAGAGCCGAGGTTGATTTGCGTAGACGCCGACTCGACAACGTATTTGTAGTAAATAAGGTCAGCTTCTTGCAACATGATGTCACGCTTGCGAGCCTTGACGTCTTCAGGGTCGAGACCGACCGCGACAGCGACAGACTTGCGGATTCGTGTGTCGATAGACTTGAAGCGCTCGATGGCAAGCCAAAATTCCAGATTTTCCGTGGCGAATTCCTTAGCGGCATAGCTGGTGAGGAACTGGCGCGCCATCTTGACATTGAGCACGTCCTCAAGAGATACATCACGGCCTAGCACGCGAAGAGAGATTTCGGCGAGGACAGCGGGCTCGCCTGCGAGTAAATTGCGAAATTCCTCTCGTGAGCATTCGAGCGTGTGGACATCTCCTTCCTCAGAGACACGAACAGTAGCAGAGTGCGGCTGCGAGGTTACGAGAGAAACTTCGCCAAAGAACTCCCCGCTGCCAATGGTGCGCACCAATTTGCGACCCACGAAAACTTGAGCTTCCCCCTCGACGACGATGAAAAACCGGCGAGGGGTGTCCTCCCCTCGCTCGAGAATAACTTCGGTTTTGCGGTGCACACTGGGTCGAAGGATCTCTTGCAGGAGATGTTGTTTGAGCTGGCTCATCTGCTTGAAGATGCTGATTTGCGTCACTGCTTTTCGTGCGGAAAGAAGCTCTTGACCCATCGTCTCAAATATGCGAAAAACGTTGGGCGCCACCTTTTTCATGGCCATGGCATCGACGCGATTGAAGGAGAACACGAGGGTCTCTTTGGTTGTGGCCGATGTGGTGCTGTGCACGTGGTTCTTTTCTAGAATGATGACCTCGTTGAGCACGGCGCCGGCATTGAGCACACTCAGCTCGATAGCAAGTCCCCACTGGTTCTTGGCGGTGACGACAATTTCTCCTTCAACGATGATGTGGACTCGTGTCGCTGGTGTCCCTTCCTTGCCAATGATCGTGTGCGGCGCGTAGAGGTCGATCTGGACGAGTTCGGCAACCTTGCGCAGCTCGTTATCGCCTACCATCTTCAAGTACGGGAGGGAGCGAAGGCCGCGGGCAGTGCGCTCGGCGAACCTGTCGTGCGACGGGTCTGTGCTTTTGGCCATGGCCACAACAGTATTCACGCGTGCCTCTGTCGCGAGGAGCTCCTCGGACTCGGTGGATTGCGTGCAGCCCATTTTTGCTGCGCGTTGCCCAAGTACTTTTGCTTTGCTTTGCTTTGTTTTGCACTGGGTCTTGGTTTTTCTCTATCCCTCTCTCTTCACGCTCTCGCCTCGCCTCGTTTCGCCTCGGCTTGCGCGGCTCGCTCCCTTTACGAGTCTGCGAGAACGTAATCGATGGTGCCGCCTCGCCGAGCCACCTCGCTTTCCCTTGCCTTGCCCTACCTTGCCCTACCTTGCATTGCTTATAGTTAGTACACCTGCGAGAGTGACGGAGTGTCTCCGCATCTTCTCGCAGCGGCAGGTTCCTGCGGGTCCGCGTCCACGACTTCCTCGCGCCACGACATCGTGAAAGGCCGCGACCAACCACTGCACGATAGCCTCAAGCGCGCAGCAGCCCGCGCGTGCAGAACCTCACTCGTTTGCTGGTGCGCTTTCCCCGCAGTTGCACCGCACCTCGTGCGCCGAGATTCGAAGCTTGGCCACTTTCGCCCCTCCGTGCCTGGGCAGTCGCGAGTCGCCATTGTTTGATGGAATCTTGCGCGTGTAGTGGTGGGGAAGGGGGGCGGAGTGGGGAGAGGAGGAATTGATTGGGTGGACAAGGGGAAATGCAGAGGGCGCAGAGGAGCATTGGAAGCCATTGATTTATCTTCGAACAAGCGCACAGTCGAAAGCAGAATGTCGGCCAGCTGCGTAAAGATCATCGGCGCTCAGCCAGATGCTCAATGCCAAGGACAAGGATCTTCACTCACAGGAAGAAGAATGAAAGAGTCCAGCGCAGGATATGTTCGTCAAAGCACGCTGCTGCTGCTCGTAGAAACTGGCGGTGAGGAACCTATAAACGTTCGATATATTGCATCTCGGATCGTAGCTCTTTGCAGAGAGGGAGTAAAATGGAATACAGTCAATCAGTCAGTCAATCAAACATGCAATCAGGCATCGGCGGCTAAAGATGATAAGTTGACGTTTTCACCTTCGCCTCGATGAAGGCGGCACACGCGCTGGCACGGTGCCGCGAACGCGAGCGAGCCGTTTGGCAAGAGCCTCATTTTCGCGATCAATCGATTTTTGCTGTCGGCGGCTGTTAATCTGAGCAGAGCCGGCACGGGGAGCAGATTTCTGTGCAGCAGCTGTCCGCGCCCCAGGCGACGATCCTTGCCGCCGATTGCTGATGGATGCCAACTTTTTCACAAGCTGCATATTCTCGCGCTCGATGCGCTTCCGTTCGAGAATGTCAAAAGTAAAGTCGCGCGTCTCGGGCCGACGTTGTGAAGGAGCTCCTGATGCTTGAGCTTGACCTTGGTGCTGGCTTCGCGGGCGCTGCCTTACGTCAAGACGACCTTTGGATCGAGATACTGGAATCTTCTTGATGTCCTTTGTAGACGTCGAAGCCGTCTTGGGTTTCTTTTGCTCAGATGCGCTCACACGCATCTGTCGCATCATTGCCTCGGCAAGCTCTGCCGCTTCGCGTTCTTCCTCATCATCGTCATCAGCCTCGCTTCCGTGCGTTTTGTTTTCTGGTTTGATGCGCCGTATGGATGAAGCATCCGCTGCGCCCAAGGGAGACGCAGCTTGAGCTCGCGTGCCAGTCGAGACCTCGTTCATGCTGACCTTCTCTCCTTCCCGTTTCACCCCAAAGATGATGTGTCTTGTGCCGTGTCTCGTGCAATACCAAAGCTTTTGCCGATCTTAAAGGGCGCCGCCCGCTGCCGATGTGGCTCGGCGCAAGCGCAAGTCTCTCGTTGAGTGCTTGGCCTCCGAGTCTGCTGACGTCCTAGCGAATGTCTGTGCGCGAGATCGGTAATGCCTCTCCAAGATAGCTAGCTAGCTCTGCACATTTACGGATTTCAACCAATTTCAAGCGTCTCTTGGCTCCAACTTCGGAGTTCAAGCCAGCCAGCCTGAGGCCGCACCAAGCAACGAACGGCTCCCGCCTTGCTATACACTAAAAATAAAAGAAAAGAGGTGTGTACGTGCGGGTGAATGCCGGACTAGGCCCCAGAATGGGGCCAAATTATGTGCAGCCGCGGAAAGGAGAGAAAAGGGAAAAGAAGGGGAAAGGATCGGGTAGTTCTACGCGACTGATGAATCCCCCCTCTAGGCAATTTTTGACTTCAAAACTTTTTACCTTTTTTTGAAGTTTTGCTATGATTACTATGGAGGGCCATCAAAATTTCGAAATATTGTGCTCAGTAGAACAACATAGCACGAAATTAGGGACACATACAATGTGTCTTTCTAGTGGACCTCACAGCTGGCCTGCATTTTCTCCCACAGACCTTACGAGGGTGCTCCAGTGGCACTCCTCTCAATTTCGTGTTACGCATGGGCAAAACTCCATGCGCAACATCCTCACATCTTAAGGTTTACCTCACAGCTTCCACTGGCAGAGAGGCCTTCTTCGTCCTTGGCGGTTGACCTTGGCTGGGGCGTGGCAGCAGCGGCAGTAGACAGGAAAAAACCAATCGCTGCAAGGAGACAGACATCACACGCCCCAAGCACGCATCTACGTATGGTGGGCGCGCAATCAGCGCGCCCCGCAAGGGGGCCGCGCGCAGCCTCTGAAGACGAAGAAGGCGAAGAGCCGGCTTCCGACACGTGAGACAGCTCACCACGTGATGGGGATGACGACGGCGATAACGATAGCGACAGCGAGGCTGACGTGCAAGAAGATGAAGTCACCTCCACGGGCAAGCGGCGCACAGTCAAGCTTCGCGACACAGAGAAGAATCGAGTGTCTGCTCTTTGCAAGGAAGTGTCGAGAATCAGCATGAAAGATGCTCAAGCAGCCTATGTTTCTTTCAATTTTCGAGCGTGGATCTTCGAGCACCCGAGGCGGCTTTATCTGACTTGTGAGGAAGTATCCGCTCGCCCTTGCGCGATTTGGTGGTCATCCAAATTATTGAGTGAAGACCGCCATGCTGGNCCGTACTCTTGCAGGGTGTGCACCCGTACGGGGTGCGCGGGGGGGGGGGGGTGGGGGGGGGGGGGGGGGTGCGCGAGAAGAGTGGCAAAGTATGGTATAGTCGCATGCCGCCCAAAACTACAAGGTCTTTGCACCTGGCAGGCACTGGCTGGTCGGCATTCCTTTGTCACAGCCCGGGTCGGCGGAAAAGCAGAACCATGTCTGCGTTGGCATCGTCACCGGTGCCTCAAGGGGAGTCCGCGGGACCTGCGGAGGGCTCGAGTGCAAGCTCGCGACGACGCGCCTTCTTGGGCGATGCAGAGGCAAGGGCCACGGTGACGGTGGTCGAGGGCGTGTTTAGCAGTGAAGAGGCTGCGCGCGTCCGCGAGGCCGCCCGGCGTGCTGTGAAAAGAAACGGAGGCTGGGCCACCGACAGACATCGCGACTTCGCCACGACAGATTTGCCGCTCTACGAACTCTCGCCGCGGGCCTTTGCGTTTGTGCGGCGCACGTTGCGAAAGCGACTGCTCTCTTGGTGCGCACAACGCTTCGGGCTCGACGCAGCTGATCTCTTTTTCAAAGATCTCTTTGTGGTTTCATACAATGCTGACGTGGCAGGCGGTCAACGAGAGTTGGCCTTGCACCGCGACGGCTCGCTTCTTTCCTTTAACGTGCTGTTGACGCCAGAAACATCCTTTGAGGGCGGAGGTACCTCGTTTCCGGCGCTTGGCACGGTTCGCATTCGTCAAGGCGATGCTGTTGTTCACGACGGCAAGGTTCTTCATGCAGGCGCTCCCGTGACTCGGGGCGAGCGCGTGATTCTAGTTGCGTTTGTGGACACCGTTATTGACGAGACGCCATCCATGGGCGATTCTCCGGAGGCGCGCGCGCGCCGTGACGCGCAAGAGTTTCGTGCAGTTCACGAGCGTCTGCGCAAGGCCTTTGCAAAGGTGGACGATGCTGTCGAAGATGCAATGTACCTTTTGCATTCGATGACTGTGGAGTCGGATGCAGACTCAGAGGACGCGGGTGACGAGGATCCCGTCGGCGATCTCCAAAGTACAGATGCGGATGGAGAGTCCGGACGTTGCGCCCCCGACGCCGTCGACAAGAATGGCAGCGTGCAAGCCACTGTCTTGCAGCGAGCTTCGCTTGCGGAATGAATGCATAAATTTTTGAACCAATGTAGTATTGCCCTTAAAGAGAATAAGGTCTGTCCTGGCCCGATGCTGGGTTCGTCACCCACGCTGAAATTATTATGATGCATTTCCTCAGAACGTGGAACTCGCAGAGTGACAAAATCGACGTGAAGATGGGACGAAAGGTGAATTTATGTTTGACATAGAGAAACAAGGGTCTCGACAAGTAAGGAGGTTGAAACGAATGCTCTGACAAAGGAGACAATCTTCCTCCCGAGCCTCGAATCCTTGCGTGCTTCGGATCGTCGTCTCGGTCCGAGAGGTTCTCGTTTTTTAGTTTTTTGGAGAAAATAAAGGGAATCAAACGATGTGTCATAAAATTGGCGATTTCAGAGTTTAGAGCTTCTCGATCATCTCGGGGACGGCCTTGAAGAGATCAGCCTCGAGGCCAATGTCGCTGACCTGGAAGATGGGGGCCTCGGGGTCCTTGTTGATGCAGACAATGGTCTTGGCGTCCTTCATGCCGGCAAGGTGCTGGATGGCACCGGAGATACCCACGGCAATGTACAGGCCCGGGGCGACGATCTTGCCGGTCTGGCCGATCTGGAGCTCGTTGGGCACGTAGCCGGCGTCGACGGCCGCGCGCGAGGCGCCGACAGCGCCGCCACCGAGCTTGTCGGCGAGGGTGTAGAGCATCTCGAAGTTCTCGCCGTTCTTGAGGCCACGGCCGCCGGAGACGATCTTGTCGGCGGTGGTGAGCTCGGGGCGGTCCGACTTGGCGACCTCGTCGGCGACCCAGGTGGTCTTGCCGGCGTCGCCGGGGCCGGAGACCTCCTCGACACTGGCGGAGCCACCCTCGGCAGCGGCCTTGTCAAAGTTGGTGATGCGGACGCTGGCGAGCTTGACGCTGTCCGAGGACTTAACGGTGGCGATGGCGTTGCCAGCGTACATGGGGCGCTTGAAGGTGTCCTCGCCGAGGACCTCGAGGATGTCGGAGACGGGCTGCACGTCGAGCTTGGCGCCGAGGCGGGGCATGATGTTCTTGCCGTCGTTGGAGGCGGCAAAGAGGATGTGCGAGAAGCTCTTGGAGTCCTGGACGGACTGGAGGAGGGCGGTGATGTTCTCGGCGATGCCGTGGTCGTAGGCGGCGTCGCCGGCCGCGAGGACCGAGGAGACGCCGTCGATCTTGGCGGCCTGCTCGGCGATCTTGGCGGCATCCGCGCCGGCCACGAGCACGGTCACGTCGCCTCCGATGGCCTTGGCGGCGGACACCACCGACAGGGTCGAGTCCGCGATCGCGCCCTCGGCGTGCTCCGCGAGCACCAGCGTCGACGCCATGCGCGCCTGCGCGCTCGCCGCGAGGCCGCGCCGGGCCATGAGCCCGGCGCTCTTGAAGCCGCTCGCCAGCATCTTCCTTCGCTCCTCCGCTCCGCCGCTGCCGCGCCCGCGCCCCTGCTCGCTCCTGCTCCTGCCGCCGCTGCGCTGCCGCNGCCATGCGCGCCTGCGCGCTCGCCGCGAGGCCGCGCCGGGCCATGAGCCCGGCGCTCTTGAAGCCGCTCGCCAGCATCTTCCTTCGCTCCTCCGCTCCGCCGCTGCCGCGCCCGCGCTCCTGCTCGCTCCTGCTCCTGCCGCCGCTGCGCTGCCGCGAGTGCTGCTGCTGCAAGTGCTCCTGCCGTCGGGTTAAGGCTCTGCCGGGGCGGTAATGAAATCCTCGCGTGTAATCCACGACGCCGCGGCCTGCGCGCTGCACTGCACTGCACTGCACTGCTCCCTGCTTCCTTCCTTTCTCCTGCATTGCGTTGCATTGCATTGCATTGCATCGCATCGCATTGCGCTGCACCGCCTCGCCGCACTGCACCGCGCGTATAACCCACTGTGGCCCGCCCGCGCCGCACTGTAGCGCGCCGCATAACCCACTGTGGCCGCCGCGCTGCGAGGAGCCGCCGCGTTCTTCGGCGCCGCATTACAGGGCGCGCATGGCATTACAGCGCGCTGCGCCGCGCTACGCCGCGCGGCGCTACGGGCGCCGCCGCCGACTGTGCACCGCCGCACCTGGACACTCGGAGAGGCGCATTCCGCACTTGCGGAAGGCCGGCTGCAAGTGCGAGACCGCGCGCGCAGGTTGAACTTGTATCAGCGCTAGCGCGCGCGGATCCTTTCGCACCGGGCTCCGCCTCGCTGCCGCAAGTGCGAATCGGCGCGGCGCAAGTGGGGGAAACCGGTATACCCGACTTGCGCCTGGCGCAGAGACCCACATCCACTTGCGGCGGCTTCTTCCTACGCGGCGATTGCACACGCGTTACATCGGCCTGGCCGGCAGCCTGCAAGTGCGGCTGCCACATAGCCTAGTTACGCCGCTGCCGCGCAAGTCAACAATCGCGCCCGCACTCAGTCCACAATCTTTACCGCGCCCTACGAGGAAAGGAAGGAAGCAAGCAAGCGACGCACGCCGCCGCCGCCGTCTTCACCGCCGCGGGAGACCGGGGTGGCCTGGGCTCCGGGGCCAAAGACCCGCGCGAACTCTCCTTTTCGCCCCGAACCCGCCGCCCGCCGAGTTTGCTCCGGCCTGTCTGCGCCACAGCGCGCGCAGGAGCGCCGACGCGCCGGTGCAGCCGCGCGGGATGGTCCTCGTCTCCTGCATGCAGTTATCTCTCTCTCTCTCTTTGCCCGGAGGAAAAGAAAAAAAGAGGACCGCACCTGGGCTAGACTTTCCGGTTGTTGATTTCAATCGCGCTCCCAAGTCGGTCCTGGGCCGCGTCGCTGCTCCTTCCCTGCTCGCCTCGTCTGCCCGCCCTTCCGGCGGGGAGGAAAGAAAAGGGGCGCCGCGGTCGCTGCAGACGAGACGCCGCGCGGAGAAGAAGAGGCGGAGGAAGGCCAGGCAGGAAGAAGGGGAAAGAAAGAAAGCAGCGAAGGAGGGGCCTGTCTTTTTCTTTTCTTATTAGCGGGTCATGCAGCCAAGAAGCGGGGCGCGCGCGCGGGGGGCGGTGGTTGGCCGGCCAGCTTGGACGCGATGACCCGCCTCGAGACCTCGGATGGACGAGAGCGGCCAGCTGCAGAAGGTCAGTCGCCGGAAGAGGCTTTTCGCCGGGTGTCGCCAGCTGGCTTCAGAGCTCACGCTTCGCAGGCCGTCCATGAAGGCGAAGGATTGTTTGCGAGCTCGGCCTGAGAGAAAGGGACAGGCGAGGAGTGGGAAGCAGCGGGGATTCCGGAAGCAAAGCAGGAAAAAAAAAAAGAATCAGGCGGAAAGCGGCTTACTTCACGTGCTGCCCGCCTTAAGTGTGGATACCAAAGCGAGGGGCGAGCATGCCCCCCTTTGAAAGAGAGGGAGTGGCCTTTTGGAGGGCAGGCATGCAGCACGAGTGCAGCGGGACCACCTTAATGGGGGGCAGGGAGGGGAGAAGAAGGCCGAGACGATCCGTTACGGCGGATGCGCACTGCATGATGGAATTCGAGCTCTACAGGCAGGCAGGCAGGCTGTCTGGCAGGGAGATTGATGGATAGACAGATAGATGTGTACTTATGAGAGGAGCCGATTAATTCGGCCGGTCCCCGTGGACTCCCACCTCTACGAAAGGATTTAGGCTCGAAGCGTGTGAGAGTGTCGAAGCGAATTGCGTGAAAGCGTGCGTGCGTGCGTGCGTGCGAGCGTGAGTGCAAGCGAATTGAGGAAAGTTCACCTTGCCTTGCATTGCATTGAATTACATCGCATCGCATCGCATCACGTCGCATCGCATCAGAGCGTGCGCGATAGAGACATATGGACGAGGACGAACAGGCCTGAGCTGATGCCTGCCGACGCCGACCCGGATAAGGTCGTGCAAGGCTGGAGACTCGTCGAGGACGACGCCGAGTATGGCACGTACTGGCTGCACGAAGACACGGGAAGCACAAGCTTCGAGGCGCCGAACACGATCACCTGTGGTCACGTCGTCCGACTCGTCGACCCAGAAACAGGCGCCTTTTACTACTACAACAATGTGCTCAAGACCAGCAGCTGGGATCCACCCGAAGGATTTGTGACGCCTCTCGCAAACACCAAGCACGACAGGTGGACGACTTTAAGCCTGCCAAATACAGAAGACTCTCCTATCAAAGCTCTCAGCAATGCCGAAGAGAAAACGTCATCGCCCAAGCCAGAACTCGCCGCTTTTCAAGAGGAAAACATAGATCAAGCCCCGCTCCTTGAATCTATTCCTTCGCAGAAGGATTTGAGACAGAATGCTTTGAGCCAGAGTGACCTTGGAGAAGATCCTCCTTCCCCGTCTTCAGGACGAAAGATCACATACCGAAGCGACGACGACGAGGCGCCTTGCATCGAAGAAAAGACGCACAGCACGGACAGAGACCCAGAGGGAAAAGAAGCTCTTTGTGATAACGATCACCATGAGTCCCATTCCCCAAAGCTGACAGATGAAAAAGTTGATGCCGATGCTGATGCTGTTGCTGATGCGGCACATGACAATAACACTTGGCAGGAAACGAAAGATGATGCAGAGGCGAAAGAGGACAGAGAGGAATCGAGCGACGAGAGCGATGAGGAAGACGTCGATAACGAGGAAGACGTAAATGAACTCGGGGATCTTCCTGACCTAACCAGCTCCTCCGATGATCGCCCCTTGGATCGCAGGTCGATCGTCACGCTTGAGCGTATGCAAACACAAATGGAGCTGCGGGCGAACGAAATTAAACTCGCCGAGATCGAATATCAACGAAGGCTGGCCGAAATGGACAAGAGTCCCAAAATTCTAAAGGTGAAACTCACTCAAGCTCAGCTCGCAAGACGTCAGCGTCTTCTCGCTGAGGAGAGAGAGCGCCTTGCAGAGGCCAAAGAAGCATCTTCCATGGAAGAACGTCATGAGTACTTGCTTGCCTTTTATGAAGATAAATCGCAGCAACCGTCCTCTGCCGCAAAACTCGGACGTTTTCTTGGCCCCTCCAAGCGACGCTACAACGTTCAGGTTGCACAAAAGACGAAGCAACCGCGACGCCGCCGCGAGAGGACGTCGATTCTCAGGAGGCGGAACATGCCTACCCACGCGGAAAGACCCAACACTGCCCCTAATTTGACGAAAGCCAAGAAAGTTCTCAAAGTAAAAGGCATTCATGCACGCCCACAAAGTCCCGAGACCAGCGCAGCTCTTCTTGCCCTACGTGCAGACCTCAACCAAGCCATGGTGCAAGAAACCGGGGAGTCCTTTGAAGATCTCAGAGAGGCCATGCTGGATCGGCTCGACCCGTCTCGCTACAAGGGTGATCTCCACTCGAAGCTAACGTCGCCACCCAAAAAGTATTCTCGCAGTCCCGAAAGGCAGCACGAGAGCCGCGATCGTCGGTCCGTGAGCCCATCTCAAATCTCGCAAAGGGCCACATCTGCAAAAGAGTCTACTTTGCTTCTCTCCAACGAAGTTCCCAACAACGACGACGCTACCGTTGATGACGACAAGGATGAAAGGCAGGACCTTGCTGCAAAGCTCACGGAGAGTAAAGAAGAAGAAGAAGAAGAAGAAGGAGAAGACCGCAACGCATCGCAGAACGCAGAGCGCCAAAGTGAGAACGGTGCACGACGCCAAGTCACAGGTCGAGCTCGCCGTCGCGCAATTGTTCCAGAACTGGTGCTTCGACAAATGTTTGCCACGATTGACATCTCAGGGGACGGCTTTGTAGACCTTCGCGAAATGAAGGCCGCTTTGCGCGGCAAATCTCTGATCCGAGAATTCGCCAAGTACAGCCCTGGCCTAAACATGCTGCTCCGCGAGGAACTTTGCCAAGTCATCTTCGAGAGCATCGACGTCGATGACTCTGGCGACGTGAGTTTGGAAGAGTTCGTCCGTGTCTTTGGCCTCTTTCTTAACGAGACGGAGGAAGAGCGCCATCGACGCATTGACTTTCGACGACTTTTTGACGCCATGGATCGAAATGGTGACGGAAGCATCGACATGTTCGAGCTTCGACACGCGCTTCGTAATGACAAACGTATCATCGACATGCTCAAGTGCAGTCCGGTGCTCCGCGTGCTCCTTCGTGCATCCGCATACCATCGCATCAGCTCCATCTACTTGCAGTTTGACGTGGACAACTCGGGAACCTTGGAGTGGCCCGAGTTTCTCAAAGTTTGTCAGCTCACATTTCACAATGACGCCGGTGAGTAAGACATCTTCACAGACAAAGCGTCAGTTCGTGGCCCTTGATAAAGGTATTGCCCAACTCCTCATTATTGGATGAACTACAAGGAGAATAGGATGCGTACAAATTAATGTGTTTATAGTGTTTTTGTCGAGCATCTTTCCTATTGTTTTACACACGTTGTCCCGAAACTGCCGACAAGTTTTCCTCCATGGGTGTCTCCGGATCCGGATCTACCTCGGACACGGACGCAGGCGGCGACGCATGCAGCGCAGCGGCGCGCATCGTTTGTTTCTCGAGCTTGAAAGCCTTCTTCAAATGGTAGCCCAAAGCCATCGAACAAGCCGTACTGAAGAAGGTGGTACTCACGAAGAAAATGTACGTGCTGAGGTTGCTAAAGTTTTCGGTATTGAGACCAGACTCCGTAGCCTTTGCGAAGATCGCGTTCTTGATAAGCCCCATCAAAAAGGGACCAAAACTCGTAATGGTGAAAGCGATGGAAAGATTCATGGAGTTGTCCGCAATGCCGCCGGGAAACGACGAGGTTGAGATGACCGCCAACGTGCTGATAATCCCTCCAAAGCCAAAACCAACAAGACACGCCATGAGATAGGCCCCCGGTAGCGTTGGATATGCAGTGTAAACGACCATGCCAACAAAAAGCAGCAGATTCCACATCGTGTTGACGTGAGGCCAGTTTAGATGCGCGTAAATGAGCGTGGTCACAATACGCGACATAATAATCCACACGAGAAAGGTGATGGAAAGGGAAAATGTCGTCGCATCTACTTCATCTTCGGGCACAAAGAGTGCAGCCGTGTTGCCGAGGCTGTTAAGCGCCACAGAGCCAATGCCATAGGCGAAAAAGCCCGACACGCTCGTGAACCACACGACCGGGCTCGACCAGTAATCGATGCGTCGTGGACGTGGTGTGGCGACAACCTTGGGGGTCTCTTCTGGGCGCGGTGGAGGCAAGACCGTGCTTAGTTTTTCCGGTTCGTCTTCCGCAATTGAAGCGCCGTTTGCTCCAACGCTGCCGCTGATGGATGTCATTTCCACAACCGTCGAGGCGTCATGCACAACCACGCCGGCAGTCGCAGGAGCGCGCACTGGGGCAGGGTCACTGGGCTCCGGGGGCATTGTCACAAAGCGACCGCGCACCATGTACTTGATGCGAAAGAGGGCCGCGGCGGCATACATGACCGTCATGGTCACCAACGTGTTCACCAGAGAGATCTTGGACATGGCATAGTAAAAGAGCACCACCCAAAGAAGACTACCGACGCCAAGGGCAAAAGCATTAAAGGCCACGGCCTTGCGACGCAGTGCCTTGTCTCTGGCAAAGATGTAATTAGCAATCGTCATGCTCTGATAGAATGAAACGCCAAGACCCGCGCTCCAAAGGGCGAAGCCGATGCAGAAAAGCGGCATGGACAACGGAACGTCGTTCTCGCTAGCGTGGGCAGCGGCGCCAATCATAATGCCGGAAGCAACAAGCGTCATGGCAGCGGAAATGATGCTAGCAATGCGGTCCATCTGCGTGGGCGAATACCTGCCCAGAAGCCGCTTATTCATGTAAAATCGGGCAAACGGGTACGACACGAGGCCATACCCGAGCTGCAGCATGAGGCCGGCGATGACCACGTTGTCGCTCGAGAGCCCCTGGGCCTTGAGCTTGACGCTCAACATCGGAAACGCATACACGACTCCGTTGTACGCGCACGTCATCGTGCACGCACAGTACGCCGCGAGCGCGCGGATTTGCATGCCCGCAATCAGCGTCGGCGTTCCCTCCTCCGCGCCACCCGTCGTTCCCGCCGCCATCGCCATCGTCTGCCGCTCCTCCGACGCCGCCGCCGCGCTCTCCTCGTGCGCGACAACGCCAGGCCCCGCTCCGGGGTCTCTGCTCGCGTGCAGCATGTCTGCGGCGGGGGGCTCGTGCGCTCCAGTCGCCGGAGTTGTTTCTGTTTTGCTCCGCTCTGCTCTCTCGATTCTGACACTGTGCTGGTACGCTCTGTAGGACGAGCCGCCTCGGGCCCAACCCGCGGAGCCGCCGGCGACCGCTCGCGCACCGTGCCGCGGCGGGGCCTGGCTTGTTTACAGAAGTTATGGTGCTCGCCCATGCGAGGCCTGCTCGCCTGCCGCTCCAAGTTGCAGTTGCGGTTGCTGGCTGCGTTGTGATGCCGCTCCTGGCTGCGTTATCATAAGCTGCGTTCGCGGAATCGCGCTTCTTCGCCTGCCTCGTGAGAAGTCTGCCGTGAATCCTCACAGACGCGGGGTCGCGGGTGACCGACCGACCGGGCGCGGCACGCTGCCGGCGGCGAAGCAGACTGCGCGAGGGACGAGGGCGAGTGGTGCGCGCAGGGCGGAGGGCGGATGGAGATGCGAGGGAGTGCGAGGGAAAGAGGGGGGGGGGAGGCGAAATATGGCCTTCGATTGCGGAATATCGGCCGATCGGGTTTTGAGGAGCAAGAGCGAAAGGAGGATGAAAGAAGTTCAGAGAAAAAGGCTTGATGAAGGCTTACTTTCAAGTTCATTTATTCTTTCTTTTCGTTGCTTTCTTTTTGGGGGGGGAGGGGGGGGGAGGGGTTTTACAACAAATCAATCAAACAAATGAAGGAACACTTCCTGTTAGATCTGAGCAAGCTCGAGACCACGAGCGCCGGAAACGGCGAGGGTCGAGGCACGATCGCGGTCGTCCTGCGCAGAGGTAGTGCGTAAAGCGGAGATCTCGAAAAGGTACTCCTTGCGGATCTCGTAACCCAGTAAAGAAGCGCATACGGTGCTGAAAAAGGAGCCGCCGAGAAAGTAAATAAAAGTATTGAGGTTCTCGAAGCCGGCGCCAAGTCGAATGCGCGACTTCTCCTCAATTACAGTCTGCATGTAGCCTATGATGAAGGGACCAAGGCTCATCATGGTGCAGGCAACAGCAATGTTTACACTGTAATATTGTACAGAGCCAGGAAAGTTCGACGTTGCCACCACAGCGGGCACAGAACTAATGCCCCCGAATCCCAGACCGACAAGACAGGCCGAAGCATACGCTCCTGTTAATGTCGGGCTCGCCGTAAAGACAAGAATACCGACGAATAGCAGCACATTCCAAACGGCCAGGACGTATGGCCAATTCAAGTGCGCATATACAACCGTCGTCGCGAGCCGCGCAACAAGCACCATGCACAAGAGCGAGAGCGTTAGATGAAAAGTGAGCGCATCTACCTCTGCCCCGCCGTCCACAAGAGAAGCCGCCATTGATCCAATCGAGGACAGAAAAGTGGCGCCCACGCCATAACCAAAAAAGGTCGAGACTGACATGAGCCAGACGATGCGACTTTGTACATACGACCACATTGTAGGTGCAGTCTCCGCAACAACTGGAGACGACACAGGAAGCGTTACCGGACGATCCGCGCGAGCGTCCCTCGCGCTGCTCACTTCGCTTGAAGTCAAGTCTTCAATCTCGAGCTCGGTGTCTCCGAGTACAACACCACGGCTCTCCTCATCATCCGTGGGCAAGAGTGCAGGAATCTCGTTGAGGACTGGCACGGCTTCAAAACGGCCTCGCTCCATGTAGACGAGCCGGAATCCCGTAAGCAGCACGTAGCTCGTGAGCAGAACGATCATGTTGTGAATGAGTGAAATGTAGTTGAGCGCGAATTGGTACAGCAAGGTATACACGACCGAACCAATGCCGAGCGAGGCAGTCATTGAGGCAACACCCATGCGTCGCTGCGCCTTGTCAGCAACAAAGATAAAGTTGACGAGACTCAGGCTGTGGAATGCAGAAAGACCGAGACCGACCCCCCAGGCGAGGAACAGCAGGCTGACGGCAGGGCCATTGACAGGCTCGCCCGCGGCTTCAGCGCTGGCCAGCAAACCGATGAGCATCGCCAGAGAGCCGAGAATCAAGCTACAAGCAAAGATGTTTGCGGCGCGGTCGACTCCTGCGAGACTCATGCGCGTGTATGTTCGCACATAAAACGCGGCAAAGAGGATCGAAGATAGTCCGTACCCCATTTGAATGAGAACTCCGGTGATAACAATTTGCGAGTTGTCCAGGCCCGCCGCGAGCAGCTTGGTACTTAGGACGGGAAATGCGTACATGGTTCCGTTCGCAAACATCGACAGAGCGCACGCAAGGTAGCATGCTCGCGACTCGAGCCACCCGCGCTGTTGATCGCTACTCTGCGCCATAGTTCTGTCAGAGAGCAGCGAAGAGGCCTGTGCTCTGTTTGTGTCAGGCTGCAGCCTGTCTTATTGGGGTTCTGCAGCAGAGTCGCTTGCGTCTCGCGCTTGTACCGCATCCCCAATCCCCTTTTTAGGTGGTCGGCTTAATGCGCGCATTCCGACGACGCCGGCGCCAGCACCCTGCGTGCCGTTCCAGAACATTTGCCCCACGCCTCAGCGTCTGCTCGCTCCGGGTCCTCGTGTCGCTACAGCGCGCAATGCTAGTTCCCGCAACACCGTCGCCGGGCCAAATTCGCATCGCTCAAGTTCCTACAGCGCAGCCCGAGGACTCGCCTAGCCTGCCCATGCACGAGGGGGGGAGGGCGGGGGCGAAGGGAAGGGGTGCGTTCACCGCCCTGGAGTGCGGATGGAGTTGAGCGCAATGCTAGCAGCACCGTTGACGTCAATTCTGGACCTCAGCCACCTTTCACTCTGGCGATATGAGTGCCTGAGGCGAATGCACTCGACAAAGCTATCTCGTGGGCAAAAAGATCACCGCGCCCTTTGAGACTGGGCACGCGGGGTCTACGTCCTGAATCATGCAGACCGTGGGTAAGGCCATGTTCTTGAAGTCTTCACTGCACCTTGAGCGCTTGCATTTTTCCGACGATTGTTTGCGCTGCAGAATGTGGGAAAGCATGATTCACAATTTTGTACTTTGTTTTTAGATTTGAACAATCTCAAGAGATCGCGGACCGGATCGGGTCTGCGGCTCGACGACCTGGTTCTGCACGTTGGCGGCGCGCATGACTGACATCTCAAAAAGATACTCCTTGCGAATCTCATAGCCCAACATGGATGCGCAAACCGTGCTAAAGAATGACCCCGCCAAAAAGTAAAGAAAAG